>JACDOX010000009.1:782166-870532 GCA_014549065.1 Cardinalis cardinalis | reverse complement strand
GGAGGTGGGAGGGGGAAGGAAATTTGAGGGCAGACTGAATTAATATGGTTTTGCCAAAGTTCTTAAAAATACATAAGTTGTGCATTGCTCACTAGTGAAAAACTAAATGCTCCATTTTGATGAGAAGTTGGATATATTACAAAGAATAGGTATTGGGATCACTGTCAGCAGAGCTGTTTAATTTCTGCTTTAATAAGAAATAAAATGGAACAACAGAACATAGCTATTTTTATGTCTTTTAAGCTCCTCTTTTTTTTCCCCAGGTCTTTTAATATGCCTGTTCATGTCTTCTTGTGTCTTTTAAGGTTCTTGAATTTTTAATAAATTAGGCTGATACTTGGAGCTCAATCTCTGAGTTTCTTGCTCAGACACTCTCTAGTCTCATGGCTCCCTATCAGTTATAAAAAGTTGATTATGTCCTGCCCTGAAAATCCAGTTGATCCAGAAGCCTAAAAGCACAGGAGCTAGAGCTGTGGCRAAGGACATTTCTTCAGGTTGCCAGCAATGGTTCCAGGCACTCAGACCTTTACATCTGTGCTAGCAATTAAAAGCATCTAGCAACACTCGATGGTAGTGAGGCTGACGGCCATMGGCAGCTCACATACTACTGCTCAAYTCTCCTASTGTCTAAAGCAAGGCTACCRCACCCCCACCTGCCTGAGCAGAGCAGAAGTTGGCTTGTATGTGAACAGAGCCATACCTAGGAACTGGCTGGGAGAAGGGACAAGCACAGGSTAAAGTTTTTGTGCCTGTCAGCATATCAGCAATTCAACCATGAGYTTCATACATATCTCTAATTTGCTAATACAGATGAAACAAAGGAGTCTGAGTTGGAGTTCCTATATCACTGAGCTCCCATCCCCTGTGCCCTCCAGGAAGAAACTTCAACAACTTTTACTCCATCCTTTTAACAACATGTGTTTTTCTGAGCGGCCTTTTCAAACCTTCTTGCATCTTTGTTTCGAAATCACAGAAGAGTTGAGGCTAGAAGTGACCTCTAAAAATTTCCAAAGCACAGACAACTAGAGCAGGCTGCTTGCAACCATGCCCAGTCCCCTTCTGAGTATCTCCAAGGACAGACCCACTCTGGGCAGCCTGTGTCAAGTGTTCAATCACTTTCACACAGGAAGGTCAACCTCAAGTTCATCTGTGTGGCCCTTAGCTTCACTCCAGTATGCCTCAGTACTCCCCTCCAGATCCTCACCAGGGCTGAACAGAGGTAAACATTCACCTTCCTTAACTTGCCCTATTTGACCATTTTTTCCTAGTAGTRGATTAAATGAGAAAGAAAAGGACACATATATTTAATACTTAAACACTCAATTTCTGTTATGGTCATTAGTTCCTTGTCACTACTATTATTTACCTTAATAGTTAATTTCCTGCTGCTGAGAACTCTCATACACAGATCACGCAGCTTTTTTCTCCCCAAAGCCAATAATTGCTAAGTAAGGTAAATAAGGAAAGGACATCAGCAAATGTTCATAATCAAAGTAAAACCAGCAGAGGGATAAAAGCAGTCTTTCCAATGGCCAGCACTGCAGCTGGCCAAGGAAACAAGGCTCACTGCCTCAGTGCATTTCACTTCTTGTCCCTTTCTTTTGCTACTGACCTCATCTCAAATCTCTACCCCTAAAACTGCCTATCAGTTCTTAGCTGAAAGTGTTGGGAAGGAAGCAACAAATGAACAAGCAACCTCACATGCCAGAATGGGGCTCTGTTTCCAACAATAATTCTTGCACAAAGGGCCATCAGTGTACAGCTCTCTCTGTGTGGTGCCAAATACAGTGATAGCCTTGCATATGTCCCACCAGAGGTGACTCCTCCACCAGCTTGACAACAGTTGGAGCCTGAAAGAGACACACCACGGTGACATACTGACTGCTACTAGAGAAGGCTCCACCATCTGCCTCCTGCTATTTGCATGACAATGCAAGCTGCAGTTTAAAACATCCTTGTTATGTTAGATACCCTTMAGCCTCTCTCTGCTCATGCCCTTCGTGGGCAACGTAGCTTCCCTTTACACAGGAGGATGCTTGGGCTGCATCAACAGGAACACAGCTAGCAGATCAAGAGAAGCACTCATCCCCTTCTGTCTAGCACTCATCAGACCACATCTACAATGCTGCATCCAGCACTGGGCTGGCAATACCAGAAAGATCAATAAACCAGAGGGAGATYAGTGAGGGCTACCAAGTTGGTCAGCTGGCTGAAGACTTGCCCCATGAGTACAGGCAAAGGAGTCATGGCTTGTTCAGACTAGGGAAGAGGCTTTGAAGCAACCTTCCAACACTTGCAAGGAGTTTAAAGACAGACAGAAAGAGAGAAATTCTGCAAGGAGTATCAAATATAGGGAGCAGGCTTTTTACAGTGATGCCTTGTGGGAACACAGTAGACAGTGAGCCTAAATTGAAAAAAGAGGGGTTCAGGCTTGATGTAAGAAGAAACTCTTCTACCATAAGGACAGTCAACTAGTGGAAAASATTACCTAAAGTTATACAGGCTCCATTGGTAGATGTTTTCAAGAYGTGAATGGTCACAGCTGACTCTCTTCTGAGCAAGACCTCCTGAGGTTCCTTCAGTCTGAACCATCATACGATTCTAAGATAGGAGCTACTCACATTTCTAAGGCTCTGTAGAGACATCTTTGAACTGGTGGGCTCTTACATTGAGAATAGTGGGGTCCATGCCCAGCAGAACTTTAGATAGCTGGTAAAATCTAAGATCCTTCTTCAACTGTATGAAGATAGTGCACCGGCTTGCACTGTACCTCAGCACACTAGAAAAGCAAATAGGCATCAGAATAGGAAATGTACTGCAACAGTGCAGCAGCCCTGGGATGGGTTTTCCCTGAGTTTCATTGGAGTCAAAGACAGACACGTAACCAGGCTGAGCTGAGTGCAGAAGTAAGGAGATGCCAACACCTCATCTGTCTTGACATGAGGTAAGCACTGATAGTTTATCTACTATGTATCTATACATGAATCACACATATAAGTGTGTGCTTCAAACCTCATGGATGAAGTGAAGTTAAACAAAATAGACTTGGTAGAGTGAAAAACAAATTGAGTAAATATGCTACAGAGTACTCCTGCATCATGATCCAGCTCAGTAGCCCTCAGCAGGAATCTTGTCAGTGCACAGAAATGGGCTACTAAAAACCTGGACTGAGCACAAAACGTGACATATAGGGAAAATTTACAACATCCTTTTTAAGGTAATGGCCATTTTTTCTGTTTTCCCAGGCTATAGTAACTAAATATTCTCACATGTCACTGCTATCCTTATACTGAATAACCTACCTCAACTTTGTTTATAGCACATTCCCCCAACTTCTGTGTTAAACACATGCACACATCTACTACAAAATACTCCACTGCGAGCCCCATAGTCCAAAAGCACTCCAGCCACAACTGCCTTTGAAGGAAGCAAAGGTTACCCAGGCTAAGCAGCAGCTGCTCTTGATGCACACAAGCAGCAGGGACTGTCACTGGAACAGAAAGACAGCAAACAATTGAGTCAGCAGATGAAAGTGGACTGTCTGCTGGATGTGACCACAACACAGCTCCAAGCAGCTCTGAGAAACACTTCAATGGGAACCTAGCATAGCTTCCCAGCCACAGCTTTCTGTCCTGCTAACAGGACTTGGCTTAAGGCTGGGAAGGCCTGTTAAGGCTTTTCACTGCTGTCCCACTTGTAGATTACGGCCTAAGAAAAAACCTCATTATACCAAAGTCAAACAGCCTAAAACATCAGATATTYGTACAGCACTTTATTCTCTGTAAGAGACCCAAGGTGCAAGCAAAAGGCAAAGTATTAGAAATATGCAATAATTCAAAGACTAAGAGGGTGYTCAGAAAAAACAGTTAGTCCTTCAATTGAAAAACTTCTTCAGTTATACTCTCCTTTGAATGTAGATCACAGGCCTCTTAGGATTAAGAGGTAATTTTTGTAACATTTGATTTCTTGACTTCTGCTAAAACAAAAACAAATTGATGCAGCAGAAATTTTTAACACCCAACCAATTTCAAATGTTACACATGCATATCCAGTCAGAACAGCAAATGCAACATTATCTCCTGCCTTTGGTCAATTTTGTAACTTTAGGTTCTACCAATTACTTTTCTATTTCTTTTTCCAGYGAGTCTGAGAACATGAACCCAGTTAATAGAAGCAACCCAGAGATACACACTCTTGCCAAATGTGACCTAATCCATATTAGCCTTAGGTACAGAGTTTGAGTTAAAGCAGATTTGTGCTTTCCATTTTCTTTCATTTGAGTTGATCAGCTCAATTTGATCTTCTTCTGTTTTTAAAAAGACAGGTTTCGCTGAGATTAGAAAACTAACCTTTCCCTGAGAGSCAGAACCATCTGAATTGAGGGCACACAAGGAAATATTGATGGGAAAAGGCAGCACTGTGACAAAGTACTCAGCTCTATCTCAGGAAAAAAAAGAGGGAGAGGCTGAAGAAAAAGAGTGTCTCAAAAATGTTTCATAACAGGGGAAAGTGGAAGAGAGTGGCTGGAGAATAAGGCATAAACTATTTTCTTTCCTGCCATTATGTTATTAGCTGACAGTGACAGAAACAGAGGGAAAATGGGTCAACCATGCTAGACAAACAAAAACTCCACATTGCTATCTCTGTCCCGAAGAAAAGAGGACAGGATGATCTTTTAGAAACATAGCATGAAATGCACTCAAAGTACAAGCAGGTCTCTTATGCTTTGCATCACACATTCTGCCCTGAGATGTCAAGAGATCTGAACATGACTATCCATCTCTGTCATTAGGAAAGAGAATACAATTACAGATCAATGGGAGCCACTCCCTGATTTATGAATCTCATATCCCTCCTAATTCTTCTCATAAACATCATGAATCCATATGGTGTCCAAGTGTTACATTCTGTATTTGATTTAGGTTAAAGATATTTAAAACAAACAGAACCAGACCCAAGATGTTTCTATGCAATTGAAGAGTTACCCACTGACTCYTCCTTAGCTGAGCCTCAGGAATGCACTGTGTCCTTTATAATTCAAGTGCACCAAATCAGATGTAAAAAACTTCCTATTTAGAAGATAACATAGAAACAACAGGCTTTTTATTAAAAGATCCTCAAAAAATCATGTGTGGAATTGCAAACCTGCTCTATCTGCACTTTTTTAGTGATGCATACCCTAAGCAAGGTTGCTGGTCCCTGCTCTGTAAAGGCTTTGCTACCATTTAAAACTGTCCTTTTTCTAACCAGAGCTCAGAGTTCYGGGTAAAGAGCCTGATGTCTGCAAGTAGACAACAGTAAACCTGCAAAAGCCAGCAGCAGGGAAGGCAACTTTACCCATAGCACACAGTGTCACTACAGAAATCYGTAACAAAAAAGTGGGGGGGAGGAAAAAAAACAAGGAAGGGCAGCCAGGCCAAGAAATTAAAATATAGCCACACACAGAGTTTCATATATATGAAGTGACTGAGGTAAAAAGATAGGAAAGAGAAAATAAGTGAGGGGAAAAAAGCAGATGAAATTGAAAGTAATGGTTTATTGCGGTTTGGGGAAGATGACTCAGCATTCTACAATCTACAATCTACTCCAGCCTACAATCCAGAGCCTGCAATTTTTTTCAACCTCTAGATATCGATTAGGTTAGAAATCACAAATACAGAAACTGCATAGGAGGGTAAATTGCTCCCTCACAACTGCATCAGTCAGATTTGCACGGAAGGAAACACGGAGGAGGGCACAGTCATCCTCAACAAACAGCAGTGCTGAAGCAGTCRCTAGAAGAAAGAGTGTCACTGTCAGCACGACTGTTGGCTGAGCACAAAAGAAAGAGAAAAGTGTAATAAGAAAAATTGTCACAAGCTGACCTTCAGACAATAACAGTATGAGTCAGAATATGGACTATGGCTATTGATAGTAATTTACTGGACAGGAAATTAATATGCAGTGGGGGTTTTGTTTGGTTGGGGGAGTGAGGTGGGCAGTGGTTGTTTTTTACTTTCAGGCTGTTACTTTGAAGATAAACTATTATCCTCTCTAAGAGGTGTGAAGCCAATTGCAAATACAGKGATGTTCTGCCCCCATAGTAAATAGTAGCTGCCAGTTTGTGGCTGAGCTGAAGCTTGGGGTCTCTGTTCTCCAGAGAATGCATCACATGATGGGTTTGCTGCCCATAATGGGTACAGTCTACTGCCCAGACATCATCGTATGCAAAAAATCACTAACACTTTATAAGGTCAATGAAAAGAAACAACTCACATGGTTATAGCCAACAGCCAACAACTATGCAAAATTTTGCTGACAGATCTCCAATACTGATATCTAAAGCAATCACCAATAGCTGTGTTTGAATTAGGACCATCTTAAAGCATATGCACTGCTTATGCTTTCTTCAGTAAAAGCTAAATGGGCTTTGCTGATGGGATCTGTGATAAATCGATCCACTCAAGGGACCATCTGCAGCCTCCAGTCAAAAAGACAGTGTCCTGGCCAGCCTGAAGTTGGCATGCTGCCTACTGCTATGTGAACCATGGCAAAATTACAGATGGGGCATAAACTAAAATGAACAAACCTGAACACATTACACAAACACCTCAGTAAAAATGTACAGCTCTSTCTGTGTTAGTAAAATGCTGCCAGTGCATATTTTGGTTTTGGAGACAGTCTCCATCTGTAATACAGCCTCGAGAATGTATRCTCCACCCAAAAACATCTCATGGATTTCAAAAACTTCTCACTGATTTCACTATCAAATTTGCCAAAGGCATAATAACATGCAAGTGTTGAGAAAATTGAGGTTAACACAGCATTTGGCTCACCCAAAGATGTTCCTCATCTTCAAAATACAAGGGTATGTGAGAATTCTCTATACAATAAATTTTTGTTTTGTTTCCTTCTTTGTGATCCCTAACAAAAAATCTGACACTGGGTCAAGTTTCAGCTGAACAATTTTCTAGCAACAGTTTCACTTGGGCTATATTAACCCTTCTTCCAAGAGTTTTCAAGGCCCAAGTGCATCTCCTGACCAGTAGGTCATTAATGATACAGGAAGTTGTGTCAGTGTACTAAACAGGAGTAGATAGGTGAGTAGTAAGGTGACAAAAATCAGACTTTCCTCCAAAAAAGGAACTGACTGTAATCAGTTTGTCACAATCAGCATGGAATTAAATTAGCAATCTCATTGCAGTAACCAAAAAGGCAACCTCTACRCATCAAGGGAGAAAGACAGGCACCTCTAAATGGTGACCCACTGCATTCTAAGAGCTAAGATACTACTCTGTATAAAAGGTAGATCCAGCAGGAAGAAAAGCCAGAACCCGTCACCACTCCCTCCATGGAACCTTTTGGAAGGCAGTGGCTCAAACCAGTCAATGGATAGCACTCAGCTTTTTGAGAACTTCCCAGCAGATAGCACTATTTATTGAGAATCCTATTTAATACCAAAACACTGCAAAGTACTATTCTGTTTCTTTTTCCACTGTCATCGGGCCACCATTTATCCTACCCAGTCTCTCTGCACATACCTTTTCCCTCTTTGAAACCTTGAACTGAGAGCAGACATTTAGTTAATGAGATAATCTTCATAAGCATTGAGAGCAGTTATTTACTATACTGCTGAAAGAAACCTGRAACTATTCTCACCCTGAGTTGCACTAAATGGCTGGAGACAATGAAAAGTATAGTTGAGAAAGAACAGACCAGAATTTCCACATGCATATAAATTACTGAAGTGCAGCAGATAGAGGAGTTTCCCCCAGCCTCAGCCTACTCAAGATTCCTCTATTCTAGGCACTAATGATATTTATATTTCACTTGTGAAAAATATACTAAATACTAAAAAATATTTATGTCTGCAGTTCACTCAGTAATTTTTGTTCAAGCATGATAGTGAACTTGAGAGCATTGCTGTTAAATGGAAATTTTAAAAATACATTAAGAAGTGAGAATTTTCTTTTCATAGCTGTTRACTTTCTAGCTGCAGAGTTATAACACAGAGTAAGAGGAAATATTACTGTTATTGGGAGCCATGATATTTTAAAATTGACTAATCTTGATTACATAAAATGCTGGTGTGTTCTATAAACTTTTCACACCAAAGATGCCTCAAATCAAGAAGGCCTAAAAAGGCCCTAAATGGAGCACACCTTCCCAGAAACAACTATTAGGCAACTACAAAAAGGCACTGGATTTCAATTAATGGGGTTTAGTGCAACAATTACCTCAGAGTTCATGTATTATTAATACAAATACTTGCAAGGTAGTATAAAACTGAGTTTGTTAGCTCAGATTTCTACATCAGGGAGAAAACATAAACAAGGTTCTTGCTGCAACAAACTATTCCTGACCTTCAGCAAAAACAGGGGAAGGAGTTCAGGTCGATAGCAATCGGTACGAGCAGGCCTGGGAAGCCCAACAGTTCCTGAACCTGAATGAGATATTAATGAGTCCTGACACTGCTTCCTGAGAAATAATCACTGGATCTTATCACCTATGCTTGCTTTTTAGCAAAGAATGCTGCTGCACAGTATTATTTTGGCTTCAGATTGAACACAATACAGCACATGTTGCCTGATTTGGAAAAATCTATACCACTTTCTACACTTGGGAAAATTACAGTCTTTATCACAAGAAAGCAAAAGCCTAGGTGACATGTAACATATTTTTTTCCTCTCTTGTATGAAAGAACTCTGGCCAAAGAAAATAAAAATTTTATAAGTCTCTATTTATCCAGATGCTTTTTTATGAATCAAAATACTAATCAATGTTTTATCTTTTATCCTATTTCTGGGAAAAGTTTTCTAAATATTTATTTTTATACCAAATGTAAGTGACTATAAAGCTATTCTTAAAAAACTGAGAACTCCAAAGAAACTTTTCAGGGCAATGATTGCTTCCTTTACAGAAAAGTAAGGAGGCCTTATCATGCATTTGATGCAGTATTGTAGAGGTTTTTTTGAACCASTTCAGTTAATTTCCATGTGCTTTTCTCTGATAAACTCTTTTTCTGTTGATGGCAAGTCTGACAAAATAGAAACAGGGACAGAATAATTTCTCTTACATTCCTAGAGCCAGATCACAGAGAAATGAACCAATTTCTCTTAATATTTTACTCTTATTCCAATATGCAGAATAGCCATGCAGTCTCAGCTGCCGAGGTATTGAAAAGTCCTACTGTAACATACTTGAAATTKAAAACTAACTGAAGTTCATCTATTTGCAGTTCATGGTACCGGCACAAACACCACACACTTTATTACAAATCTTTCACACTGGCAAAATATCTGGTTTAGCATCAGATTGTTTGATGGTCACTACAATTTCAATTTCATTTTTATAGCTTAAGTTTTGAATTTTTTTAATTGGTTTCTCCAGTTGAAAATGCATGACTATATCCATAGAATTTCTCTAGTTCTTTCTATTTTTCACACCCTCTGTGAAGTTGTCCATCATGTTCTACTGTGGAAGAGCTCTTGGGAGTATTTTTCTAATCTGTTTTCGAGAAGATCTTATGAGACTGCCATCTAGAATGGCAAAACGTTTTCCTAAAGATTTTGAATCACAATCAACAACARGCAATCAAATAATCCTTGATGCTGTCAACTTCTGGTCACCTAGATTTTGTGACATCTGATTTTGCTTTTTTTTTTTCACCACCTAGGCTGTGGGGATTTTTTCTTACCCTGTAA
Source organism: Cardinalis cardinalis (assembly GCA_014549065.1). NCBI lineage: Eukaryota > Metazoa > Chordata > Aves > Passeriformes > Cardinalidae > Cardinalis > Cardinalis cardinalis. The sequence continues at coordinate 860,849 of JACDOX010000009.1, read as the reverse complement.
ACACACTACTGAAGTTCCATCCGGGATTTTCTCCCCAGGCAGTGGCCAGTTCCCTGTGGCAAATTCAGTCTCGTGGCAATCCTCATCTTTGGCCCTTTTTCYTCCCTCTCTCTCTATACAATTTACACAAGAAAATTTCCATCCTGCCCAAAGATTCCAGTTGTGACTTTGCTGCCATGATCTAATCTGTCAATCTGTCAGAGAAGTGGTCAGAGGGCCCTAAACCAAAGATGTCTTTGGAAAGACAAGGGGGAAAAAACACTATTCTGCTACTAACAGCACAGTAAGAAGACAATATTGAAAAAAAAAAAGAAAATGTAAATCTTCTGCTCAATAAATTACAGCATATGACCTATTTTTCATGCTCTTAATACCAGGCTATCTCAATGCTTTAGAAGGGGAAGAAGCTAACAGCAGAAAAAGAAGAGCTGGCATAAAATCTGTACCTGCAAGTCATTATTTGGACCTAAGGTATTGAAAAGGGGGGGAAGGAAGGAAGGAAGGACGGACAAAGGACGGAAAAGGACGGAAAAAAGAAGGAAGATTTCTCCTTTCATGCCAGATTATCTGCAGTGCAGTAAAATATAAAATAGATGTTTGAAAATTTAAAAGCTGCAAAGGAGAGAGGTCATTAAAAATACTGTCTAGACAGTCTTTTTAATTCTTAGAAAAGCACAATTTCTTTTCAAAAGGATTATAGTGTAAATCTGACTTTGATAAGAACAATAACTTATGATGCCCAAGATCATTACTGTCTCTAAACTCAAAAACTGCAGGAGTAAAAGCTGGCCATGAGAATCATCAATACAAACACTCATTGCCTCAACCAGCAAGGATAAACGTCACTACAATTATCTATTGCTCTAAAATGTAATAGGTAATAAATATGGCATTAAATCCTGGCATCAGTTTAACTCTTCCAAGCACTTCATGAAAATGTTCAAGTTTATTTTCCTGCTCTGCTATTCAAAGYGCTGGACAAGTATTACATTAGGGTTTGTGGAGAAGATCATCTACTAAATACAAATATGGAAGGAACTAGAAAGTATTTAGTGGTTCCTTTCAGAACTGCCATAACAATCCCTTAGAAGAGCAAAAGGTAGAAACTGTACAGTTCCAGAGTGTTATACCTTTGGAATGGGTCACCAGCTTACTTGCTCCCTGAGTTTCTTCCCAAGTTCCATCAAAGCACAACAGTAATTTCTCTAATAGAAATTTTTTCGTTCTGTGTCCATATTACAATGTCATGCCATGAAAATATCATTTTCCCATTTTTGCTATCATTAGTTTTAAACCAAAAGGCTTGCATTACAATTTTAATATTTCCATAGGCTCAAACTACTCTGAGAATTTAATACAGTATCTAGACATATGCAAAATGTCAAAAATTTTAATTTAAAAAAAACAGTATTCTGGTTTGATCTATCTGTCCACTCTCAGTAATTCTAATAAATTTCATCCATCTTCCCAGTTAACAAAAGACAAAACTGCATTTTGCCATCAAAAGCAAGTATTATGCATAACTTCTTTAGGTTGATTTTTTTTTTTTTAATAAAGAAAAATTTAGGTAGGCTTTTATTCAAATCTTATTAGCTAGTATTATTTTTGTATAGGAAACAACAGTGCCTGGGCAGCTGACAGGATCCTGGCCTTAGGAATGCAGTTCTTGCAACTCACTGTAGTGCACTGGATTAAAGGCAAATTCTGATACCAGAGACTAGGGCAGAAAACCAAATTATGCTTTCAGGATTTTAAGACTGAAGATTTCTACATCCTCAACATATGCACTCTGAGAACTCATGTTAAAGAAAATYATCTCCAAGATTACTGTATTTCCAAAACATCTGAGCATTCCTGGGGTTTCTCACACCAATGGTGTGACTCCATGTCACATTTCTAGGACTCTTCTGTCCTTGCGGGAAGAATTTTGGTTTCACTGCATCTAAAATCTGCAGCTCAACAGGRCAGTTATGCAGCACAAGGGTACTCYCCTTACTCCACAAAAAATATTTCATTAYTATGAAATTTACCACCCAAGTGGATTTCATTGGTCCTGTTCTTTCAAAATACACATCAATCTCCCAGGCAGCATTGTAAAYAGTTTCCAAGTAAAAGTACTTTGACATTGGTCTAACAGGCAGCTTCCACCTTAAGAAACTGTAAAAACTCCATGTTGCACATACAATGCACTTTTACCAACACTTTTCACAAACACTTCAAAAGCTCTGTGCAGAGAGGAGGAGATTTGAAATTCATTTCCAGAAAATATTATATCAGTTCTGGCCCCTTCTTAAATTTAACTGCCAATGCTAACTCTGTAGCCTTTTTGTAAAGCAATAAAAATTAACTGTCACAACTCACAAACACCTGAGATATTTATCAAAACAAAAATCTGTACATCTTTATCCTCTTTTGCTACTGTTTTAAGTTATGATAGAATAATACTGATATAATGCATATCTGCAGTAACCAAGTCTCTTTATAACACAAATTAACTTCAGTTTTTCTTAAGCTTGATTCACCAAATTAAATAAATGAATGCAGCACATTCAAGAATAATCAATTTTAATGGATAATTTTGTTCTAGCTTAASTAAATAATAACAAAATTTAATAAAAGTAACTCAATATTGGAACAATAGTAGAGGGTACTGTATTTCAGAGATGTCTACCAACTCCATCACCACTACTTCTCTTACAATACATAAAAAATAATAGAAAAAATATTTAGTAATCCCTCTAAACTTGAATTACACATTATGCAATAGCTGAAGCTTCAAACTACCAAGACAAGACAACAGATTGTATGATTTACTATTTCATCCAACAAAAGATCATCCCATATTTAAATAGGAAATGTGCCACTTCTTCCAAGTTTCCTCCCCTCATTCTGCAGTTAAAATKAGTTTCCCCTAAGCATCTACTAGATATATTATCACAGATTTCAATCACAATTTATATTTCTCATGCAAAAATTATTTACATTACCTGCACACAAGAATATTATGTCAAAGGGCAAACAAACATCCTCCATTCCATCATACCCTTCTCTGCAAAGTGCTACTCTGTAGGAGGATCAGCACTAAGATACCCAGAAGAGTGCTGCAGCAATGGCTAAAATAAATATTTATTTGTACTATATTCTTTGTATTCCCATACAAACTTCAGTAAAATGTTTTCAACTATTTTATCCATCAATTTTATCAATCCACTGGTAACCTCAATGCATCTATCCTTGCTAGATTACCTCTTTAGTCACATATCCATTTATCTTGCACTTACTGGCCACAACAGCTGCCCATGGTAACCTTAAGTGTACAGAGGGATCCTGTTGCTGTAGAGACAACAGAAATCTGTGGGCACTGCAATGAAAATGCACAACCAGACCTAAATTTAGAGAAGTCAGGCAAAGCTTCACCATCTCAGCCCTTTGTAACACACCAGACTGTTACTGAACCAAACCTGCTCAGTAATTAAGCCTCTCTGATTCAGCCACCTCACATTCTTAACTGTTCTTTGGTGAACAGTCTTTTCTCRCTCCAAAACTTAAAAGCCAAAACCAAAGCTAATGATTAACATGCTGATTAAATGAATGCTTAACACCACCAAGTTACAGYGTGCTGCAATGTTTCTTCTTTTCTTTCAACAACTGTATCAAGAATATTTATTCTTCCGTTGAATAACATTCACTAAGCACTTCATCAAACAAAGCCAACAACATTACAGCCCATTAATTTTTCACTTTGGTCTAACGCCAAAACCAGTTAAAATACCTCACTATCTTTCATCCTGCAAATAATCACGTTAATATGCATCTCCCTTCCCCCAGCCCAAACAGTACTTTGCACTGCTCCTTGGTAAAATCTGTTACAAAAAACACATCACCACTCTCCCCAAAAAGAGAACAGATTTGCCAAAGAAACTCCCTTGAAATCTCAGAAATGAGGTCACAATATCTCCTATTATAGCCTGAATTTTACCAAGGCCTTCATCAGCAACTCAGGAAAAGAACACACAGATATTTCAAAAGACAGTTTTGAGATKAAGTTTTTTAATGTAAAAGTCAAAACCAAAGGAAAATTTTCAATGAAAAAGTTTAATAGAAAAGCAGAATTGAAATGTGACCAAAAACAAGTACAGGACAGCTGACATTTGGGGTTCTGAAGATAAMACTTGGGAAGTTAAAAATGAATGCAGATATCCTGATGAGAGGTAGTGAATTCAGGACTTTGCTTTATTATAAGCTTTTATCCAGATAGCTTTTACCTATTCTCTCCCTCTTCCCCTTATGTGCCTTTCTGGAAAACTCACACAAACCATTAGCTTGACTTAACTCTTGCAACAAATCTGGTTGAAACCAAAAAAAACYTTGAAAGCTGCTGAGGAATGACCAGACATGCAGGATGTGCTCAGCACAAGGAGGAAAGCAGACTGGTGTCATATTTGCCAGAACAAAGGGAAAGCAACAGTACAACTAAAAAGTCAAAAAAGCATCAGTCATCTTACAAAAAACAGCATTCTCATGTCACAATATTCTATTTATTTGCAGTCCAGACTAATCTCAAAGTCAGTCCTTTAAACTAGCTAAACTCTTTCCTAGTGCCCCCCAAAATGTTTTGCAAAAAAAAAAAGGAATCTCCTCAATGCCCAACACCAAAGTCTTTACTGTCATGATTTAAAGTTTTGCTAAAGACCTCTGTGAATGAAKTTTAAAGATTTATTTTCAGATTCTCTTTAATCCCTTAAAATCAGGAGCTGTTTTCCACATGAAACAAAAAGCTTTTTATGACTCACAATGAAACCTGGAACAATATAACATAATGGTGGAGTGCTATGGGAAGGGCTTAGGCCAAAAATATGCAGTTTTCCTAAAATCCTGCCTGCAGAAATCTTTGCAATTTACAGAAAAGCCCTTCACCATAACTGTCAGTATCCTGCTTTCTGCACAAACACAACTGATGAGGAGTTCTCCTAAGCAGGTCTTGTTGCTGGTTTCAGAAGACAGCTCAAGAAGGAATTTTAAATCACTACATTTACTATTATGCCAATGGAAAATAAATAGAGCTATAACTTCCTATTTTAGAGGTCCTTCAGCACCTACAAAGAACACTAGATTTTAAAATATCTACTATTATAAATAGAAATATTTTATACACACTTAGGTATATTTATGACAGTTTTAGCATAAATCAAACAGATCAAAGAAAATACTGGAAGAACTTGCCAAATAGTCAAGAATGTCTTTTATACTCAAATGGTGGTTTCATCAATACATCTTGCTGGTGAGACATGCTTCAGTATATAACAGGCTTTAATGGAAATTATGGTAAACTGTTCACTTTGGTGCTCAAAAAAACAAACTCAACAAACTACRGCTTTCGATGTTTCTATTTCCTATAATCCGAACACTCTCCTCTTTTTTATAGCTGGATATTAATTTTTTCCCAGACAGCTAATATACTAACTATTCTTTCCCTAGGAGTTGCTCTGGAGGAGAAAGAAATTATTTTTGTAGCTTTTTGACAAGATAGTTGATTGTTGTGGCATGTTTACTCCCAACATGAACTCCAAAATGTCATATTGTGCCTCATTCAGCCTTGCTTGCTTAAAACTGTGCCAACATAACAACTTGCATGCTTTCAGCAAACAGTTGTATTTCTCATGGCATCACTGCATGTGCACAGACAACAATATTTTGCTTTTAAGATGTTAACATTATTCAGTTCTGCTTTGATTAATACATTCTTGATTACAYGTCAAGAAGTTAAATTAAGGTGGCAGGACTTGGAAATTTAGAGACACATTGTTCTGTTTATGTATTTTTACACTTTAAAATAAAATTTCTCAACCCTATGTGCAAGATATACTTTAAGTAACAAAAATGTTTCAAGYCATTTCTGAAAATACACAAATTTATATATCTAAATTTAAATCAATGAGGGAGGGGGAAACTGTAAATCTCATTTCTGCAGTGATGTCCCCAAGTGTTTTTCATTCTGTGAGATGCAAAAAACACCCTTGAGCATACATGGAAAGCAGTCTTGCTCAGCACAGATGCAGAGGCAACCAAGAAYAGGGAGAAAAAAAGCACTCCCCCTGTCTACTTCCTATGGTCAAAAAACAAATTACACTTTTTCATTGCATTCTTTCTGAATATCATTGATTAAAGCACAAAACCAAAGAACGTTAAATTAGCCACTATGGAAATTAGTCAGACGTGACTGATTTTCCATTAGMTAGGTTTGGAGGCCTGTCAATGATCACAGCAAACTCACCACAGGTATTTTTAGTACTTTTAGAACAAATCCTTAAAGCAAAAAAATGAAAATATCCTGGAATTATTTCAGTGTTGTTGTAAATATAAGGAATTATGTTTCCTCTCTGAGCTCGCCATGTAAAATAYGTAAATAATTCAATATTTAGGGTCTTTTGGGTTTGCATAGCTGAGATAAGCAGCTGTGACTTTTTCTCAAGGGAAGGGCGGTTCCTTCCCAGCAAAACAATCCAGGTCATCTGTCACTATAGTGGCATCAACTCCATGAAGCAGTAATTTATTTTTAAAGACTTATTTAAATTCACTGTACTCTACTTGAACACTCTAGAAAAAAAATCAGGATTTATTTTTGTGAAAGGCAGATTATACAACTCTCTCGCATCTCCAGYTCTAGTTCTGACCCTTCCAGCTAGACATATTTCAGTGACATACCAGCAGTTGATAGCAATATCAAAGAATTCAGCAATTTTGGGATCCTGAAATAATTCAGTGATGAATCAGACTTTTTCTTTCATTCTGCTATGCCTTTTTTTCCTATTAGAGCCTTTCCCTTCTGCCTTTTCCCTGCAGCTTTCATTCCCACCACAAAGAGCTGTGTCCCAGCAGCCCAGCGCCGATGTGCATCAGCCCATGGCAGTCTGTCCTCCTGCCCAGCCACCCTCTGGCTCCAGCCCTCCCTGCTGCAGGATCTCTGCCGCTTAGTGATCCTTTCTCATGCTGCAAAAGACATGAAATGCAGCTCTGAGGATCAGCTTCAAGGCAGCACTCAGTTGCAAGTAGRGTGTCACTGATTTCAAACATGGTTTTGTTGCTGCTGCTGCTTCCCCTATTTCAACACCGGGACTGTGCAATTCTGTTTGCATCTCTGAAAGGAGCAGCCAGAAAGACCAACAATTGTCAATTACCGCAATCACATGCCACTGGTTTTATGTGAATGCGGTTTGGCCACTAGGATATACAGACTCAAAATTTTCCTGCATCTATTTAGCTCTTATCTGACAGCAGAGTTAAGAGATAGGGTAGGTGTTAAGTCACTGGTTATCAGCCATGAGTCACTCTGCCTGCACACAGAGCAAATATGCCTTAATGTAAGCAGTTAAGAGACCGTTCAGCCCTAGTTACAGCCCATGTGAATAACAGAGAAGAAAGGGACAGAAGGTCCTGCTTAGGAAGAGACCTGCTTAGGAGAACTAATTATGTCATCCAACTTGAATCATACACAGCATGGTGCAATGCTCAGGGAAGGGCTAAAATTGCTTTACCTCCCTTCATGAGCAAAACCATGCTTGGTGCAGCTAGATGAAATATGGATGGCTTATGAGCTTTGACCAGATATTGCCTCTAACTTTATTTCATAAAATTCCTAACATGATTTTCTTTTTGCATTATTACTGCATAACTCTATGGCATGTATATATATATAATTCTGCAAAAATCATCTAATAGCCTATTCTTTTCCACTAACCCTGCTCCAGTGTAACTATAGCTGTCTGCCACATTTATTTTACCTAGCTCCACTGCAGGGTTAATCACCTCGGGCAGATCTTTTTGCTAACACAGCAGTATTGCTTTTAGTACTTGAAGAAGCTTGTTKAGGGCCTCTTGAGGGCCTCTCTGCACTGTGCCTCAGGGACCTATTCTGAGAGCTGTATTCTTACAAGCACCTTGAAGTTGTGCACCAGCTCCCCAGATGAGAACTGGGTGCCTATATTCGTCTTCTAGGCACTTTTATAACACTTGCTCTCAGCTTTGTTTTACACAAAATAATAATGATAATAGTTCTTACTTCAGTAGGATGCAAAATCCTTAAACAGCTGATGAGGAATTAGAATAAGGAAACCTCTGAAAAAGATCAGGCTCAACTACTGAATCCCAGAAGCAACTATTAACTGGAACCAAGTTCTCAAAAATTTCATACATACCCCTAATTCCATATGAGTAATATAGGGTTGTTGCTGGAAAAGAATATAAAGGAAGCCAGATGTTGGATTTAACAAGTTATTAAACAATAACAATGGATTGTTTTAAAAACAATCCATTCAAAACAGTTTAACATAAAAACAGAACTTYAACTGAGGAAGTACCATATCACAGAGTGCTGGAAACTAGGAATATATGACAAAAATCTCCAGAGTCCTTGTCATATTCAGGCATTCTTTCCTCAGTCTTTCCTAGGGCTACTGTTACAAATAGGATGTGCACTACATGGAGTCTGCTTGACCCCAAACAGCTGTTTCTATGATCTTTACTCAACATTTTCGTATAGGCTACCAGGGAAAGAGGAAGCCCAAGCAAAAGCACAGCCCCCTCTTTACCCCCTGCAAGACCATAATGCTCAACTTTTACAGCAGAGCTTGGTGAAATACAGGAGCTGACAAACAGGGGTTTGGAGGCATTCTTCCCATTTATAACTATATCCATGTGGAAAGGATACACAGTATGAATTAGTCTTTATAAGGTGACAGATAAACAGAAGAAAATACAGCTGGGACCTACATGCAGTCTCTATTTTATTAACAGACAGCTAAGAGAACTGGTGGTGTAGAATACCTCAGCCCTGGATACAGGTTGCTGTTTCAATATGGTATTTAGYTTCTATAATTTTTTTTCTATGTAAGTAAAAGAGGTATTTTCACAAAGTATTTCTCATGGATATCCTTAATTTTGGGTTTAGCTCACTTAACTAATTCCTTYGGCACACAGAAATTTGAACCCTGTTCAGGTTCCTTTCCAGAAAAAGCACAATAGGTAATCTTCCATCAGGCAGAAAGAAGCATTAATCTTTCACTGTTATGCAAAGCCAAATAGGGAAACAATTGTTTTTCCTAGTATGAGACAAAGTAATACTGCACACAATACATATGGGGCAGAGTCCCAGCTGGTTTGAGTTTGCTTGTTTACAATAACAGCAGCAGAACAGTGTCAATTGAGACACACACAACATGCCACCAAGAGTTTCCAGAAGAGGCTGCATGAAGAAACACCAGCAGTGCTTTTCTCTCCCCCGCCTTACAATTCTAAGTCAACAAATCAAAGCAATTATTTGCAACTCTAAAGCCAGCTACAATTTGCACCTTTTGCAAAATGATGTCTCTCTTGAGTTGTGTAATTTCCTTCTAACTCCCACTACCACTACAATTTTGCCTTCTGAAGCYTGTGAATGGAGCTCTTAAAGAAATGACAATTTCAATCAGTGGTTCAGCTTCTTTTAAYCATCAAAATTCAACATTTCATTTTTATCAGCTTATGAAATTAGACATGTGGCTTCTCAAAGCAAACAGAATACAGTCTCCAAAATCATGGGGCTTTGGAATGGGAGCATATCTAATTTCTAAAAGCAGAAAATAAGTCTGTGAACAAAATATTATTATTTTTATTGCTAAACAAAATCTCTCAACRGCTATTTCAGGGCTCACTCCTTGAAGATGCCAAGTAAAATGAAGAGCCAAATTATGGGATATAATTCCGGCCCCCTTATCAGCAATATGTGAGAGAGAGGAAATGGATCAAAAAGACTCTGATCCGGACAGCTTAGAAAAGAGGACTGAAATACTTAAAACAGCCACAAACAAAACACAACTCTAGTTCTAAKAAAGTCCAAAAGCCCTGTGCCATGACAAAAGAACAGCAAGCAAAGAGGAGGTGATAGGCTAATTTCCACGTTTAGACAGTCATTTTGGCTGTCATTATGAACATGTACCAGGATCATAAGGATCCATTACTCACAGAAGAACGACATACCAGGGTCCAAGCATCAATATTAATGGCATAGCTGTTCAATAAATAATATTTCTCCTTTGGAAATTTAACTACATTTAACCACCCTACTCAAAGATATTTTGTGTAATGTTTCCACAGCCTCCAACTAATAGCATGCTAGGGCACATGCCAGAGATTTACACCTGCCTRTGAAAGTCACTAACAATAATCCAGTGTAAGATACTGACAACTGAAACCAAAGATATAGAAGTGAACACTGACCTGTAGTCAGAAACAAAATTGACACAATAGACTGAAAATCATCCCCACCTTAATTTAGACAAACACTTTTCTATTTTCACTTGACAGCAAAACAAATGAAAATTTCTGAGAGCTGCCTGGTATATATATTTAGTACAATCAATTGTACTATTACAAGTGTTAATGTCTCATCTTCATAAACAAAATTATTTATTGCTTGATTTCTATTCCAAAGAATATACTAACTAGATATATTTTAAAACTACATGTTACAAGTCAATTTAAATTACTAACATAGTTTAATGTATTTCACAAAAGTGTTCACTTTCTAATGCATACTGCTGCTGTCCCAAGCTTGTCATAAACAAGCAGCAACATTTGTTCCATTATCTACACATTAAATGGGCTGTAGGGAGTGAATACCAATTCAGTGTTCAGCCTTCTCATCTTTTTGTAAGGCAACATTTGTATCTTATGCACTTTAAAATCAGCAACAGCAAGATAGGTTTCACCTCTCTCAAAACTTTGATTTTAATTGCTTTCCAGACAAAGYAGTGATCTGAAGTCTAACAACTGCAGTCGCTGCTTGTCTGGTTATTTAGCAGTAAAAATTAAGCATCCCATATTAATGTCCTACTGTAAGAAAAATAAAGCCCTGCTTACAGCAATTAAGGAGACTCATCAGCATGCCAAATAAATCATCAAATTCTTTAAACAAGTCAGAGAAAGAGAGTTACACAGTGCTCCACTATTCATTAGCAGCATTGTTTGATGATACTAATGCCAAGGATACTGGCTTCAGTTTGACAGATCTGAAGAGAGTCAGTGACTGATTTGTCCATCATCTTGTCCATCAAGGAAAGATTTGCTAATCAGCTTGAAACCAATCTGGTTTGACATTTGTCTGAGTCACTAGCTACAGACAAATCTGCTCTCCTTACACCCAGGAAAGGCTTCGTAACCACTCCCATGAGGCTCTTTCAGAACAGCCAATATCTCTGGTTGAACAGGGCAGTTAACTTCAAGGCAGACTTCCAGCTTAGGAAGCTTAAAACAATGCTGCCTGGCTCCTCCTAACTATCCTAACAGACCTTCATGATGTTACTATTYAAAAGTCCAGGATATAGAAAATGTCATGGCCAGCCTGGTAGCTGGGAATTACTTGGAAGCTACAAATTCCAAATCCCATCTTTCGTCCATCTGGGTATAGCTCTGCCACCCATGCCCAGAAAAGACAACACAAACACCTGCATCCTCCATTGCTCAGGAGCTCCACAGCAGCAAATCCCACCAGGCACCAGTYCAGGAGGCTGAGACCTCTTTGATCCAGAGAAGCAATAGACAATCAACGAAGTTAGAATTGAGCCACTGGATCACTGAATGTGTTTCAATGTTTGCATCTACTTTTGTCACTCCTTTGGCAAAACACATGGTATAGATGCTGACCATYAGCATTTTGTCATTAAGCTTAAGAGGTGTCCTGTCAAAAAATTATTTGCCCAACTCTCAAACTAGCACAATGACAGAGAAGAGTTAGAAAGTAGACTGAATTCTAAACACTCCAGTTAAAGGAAGTACTTACTTTTCTTTAGCCTAAATTCCAAATTTGCACATGGAGGTTTTTTCATACCACATGCCAACAAAATTCTTAATGCTGAAAAGATAAAAGCAGTTCTGTCTTGAAAAGTCTTGTTGTGTGAAGAAAGATAATGAACTAGCATCTCTTTCTCTCACAGAGAAGGACACAAAAGAGCAATTTTTGTTTGTTTTCTTTCCAGTTCTCTAAATAGTCATCTCCCTCTTAAAGAGGGAGAAGACTCTTTTTCTTTGGTAGGATGTTAATCCCAGTGGAATTATTTAGAAGATCTCATGGCAGACAGCAAAGGTCTGATCTATTACTAATATCAAGGGTAGCTGAACACATATGGACAATATAGGAAATCATAGAGGACCATCCCTACAAGACCAAAGTAACAGCAGAGCAAAATATTTAAGAGCAAACAAGAGCCAAGCTGCAGATATTTCTTCCAGTGTCATACGGAACTTGCACAGAGTACTAAACATTTACACTAATGAAAAGCAGAGATACACAAAGAGAAAAGCAGCACAGTCTGATTAATGAGAAAAGACACTAATCATCATCAGACTACCACTTAAACATTACCTTTCCAAGATGAATGTAAATTCATGCATTACAAATACACTTGAATGTTTAGAAAGTTGATAAGAGAAATGTCTTCAATTAAACAAACAGGAAAGACACGAGAATTTATAGTAGGTAACAAATTCAGGACAGTGAMAACACAGTTCATGAATACTGTTCCAATAGTAGGCCTTACATTTAGAAGTAATTGTCAACACTTAAACACAAAAGCAAACCAGCAGAAAACACAAACCTCATTGATTTTCTTGCAAAACTATCTATAGTTACTCTAAATCATTCCCATGCCCCCAACAATAAATACTGCAATTCATCTAAACTGTAATAAAACCATTAGCAGGACAACAACACAGCATTTTTGTAAAAATCAGAAACCTAGCAAAACTGTGAGTATGGAAAAAAACCCACACCTCTCTCATTACTGTATAAACACTTTTCTGACTATGTTACATCTTGGTAGCAGTCCTGAGAGATCCATCCAATACAGAATTGTAATCAAAAAGGAAGAGTGAATGTGTGGAGCTGCATTAATCCTTCTCTTTGTTACATACTGATGCTATTAATTTACAATTAGTTCTTAGATTAGAAACTTAGGATTTTATTTCAGAAAAACCATTGGGAATTAAAAGAAACTGCAGATGGAATTAATTGGATTTGGAGGAGGAAAAAGAAGGATTCTGTCTATCTTGACAGCTCAAAGCAGTGCCATCATCTCAGTGTTTTCCACTATAACTGCTATTAAGGTATGTGTGTCTGATCAAGCCATGCCACAGTAAAAAAAGGCAGGGTAATTAGAGCCCATGATCTGCCTAAATGTTAGTCCTTTATAGTCACTGTACTTCACCATAGCTGCTCTTGAGGTTGTTTGGAAAATTCTATCCACCTGCTCACTCCACACAGAATCTCCTAACGTGGACACAATTCAGAAAGAACCGGAAGCAACATGGTAGTTCAAAAACCTGGTCAGCAGGTGGTGGGGTGTCCAACACATGCATTGAAAAAAAGCTTCTCCCTGCTAACACAGCACATGCTTTCTGCAAGTAGGAAATAATTGAGAGGCACATGGAAATGAATAGCAGGAAGGCCAACAGGATCCCAATAAGATCAGATAACTTTCATTTGCAACTACGTTGACTAAAGCATCTTCACACGTACTGAAGTTATCTGGACYACTATTCCACTTGAAATCAGGGCAGTAACTACAAGCCACATACTCAGCTGAAATTACAATTTGACTAGGCCAAAAGTCTGGTTTCTTAATCAGCTTAGATCAGTGCATGAACTTAACACCACCCTTCTGCCCCACCATTCTGCTGTGTAATCCCCACACCCCTCTCCTTTCAGCACTGCCAATCATGGTGCCTACAAGCAGCAGTATTAATCCCAAAARAAGGTGAAAATGATGGAAGCAGAAGAAGGGAGGACAGAACTGATGCTTTCAATGGCAATGCAGTCTGGGATCAACTTAAACTCATCACAAGGCAAAAACTCATCACGMGGCAACACCCAAACTAATGTCAGGACTACAAATAATCTGCTCAACAATTCCAGAACAATATACARCTGAAAATTCCAACTTCTACAGCAAAAACTCTTAAAATGTGTGTAAGCATAGGAATTTTTATAAACATAATAAGATTTATGAAAAACAAGACAGCTAATGTCTAAATAGTCTAAAGATACAGATACTGTTGGGGAACTGATGTGAACAGATGCTTGTGGTCTGTGGTGTTTTGACATTCACAAAKGCTAATGTTGTATGGATAGCCCATTATTATAGCTCAATTTCATCACAAYTAAATGAGGAAAAATAGATTCTACTTCGTTAAAAAAAAAAGTTTTTGTTCTTTACCTTTTAAACAATAGTCGGGCAAATGAGMAGGCTGCTAGAACAGAGTTTGCAASTATGAGTTTCCCTCACTCAAATATAAAGAATGGGAAAATCAGTCCTCAGAAAACATTTGTCTTCTCAGAACAGAGAAATAAAACAGGGGCCAASAAAGACAGCTGAATGRGAATTACAAAATTTCCAGCATTGTGAAACAGACAAAAATGGCTACTTGGGACTATAAAGAAAGTGTAATTTGATAACTACAAAAATAATGTCTTAAAAATGGTATTWAAAGATTTTACACAATTTAGCTATCTTTTATAGTCTTTTTAGRAGAATTCTATCTGCAGTTACTACAAACAAATCATAGAAGTGTTTTACTAGCTATATCTATGAAACAAGATCCCCAATGTCAATCTCATTTTGATATTGTATAAAAATGCAACAATTATTCCATATTTSTGTGCTTAGAAGTAAAAAAGAAATAGTAAGTAAACTGCTTTTAAAAGAGAAAAAAKAAATTCTTCTAAGTTTACAGATTGTGTGTTTTATGAGTTATTTTCATTCCAAATCTAGTAACTTTCTTCACTAAAACTGATGTCTGCAAAAATTGTTTTTTTCATTTCAAAAAGAGCCATTTTAAAAATATAATTTCTGAGCAAACTGAATGTAAATATTTTTATTTTAAGAAACACTACCTTACCTTCTCAAACAGTAATTTTCTTTGACACAAAGCACTATTAGACAGACTCTTACCTTAACTGCTGCATCACTAAGTACTCTGGAGAGGTTTCATTTAATCTCTCTCTCTTCAGAGACACCTGACTTTTCATGAAGCATTTCAACACTCATTGAGTCAGAGAGCAACACAGTCAGAATGAGTCTATGTTTTAGACTTTTATTTGGGAGGTAGGAAAAAACAAGAAAGAACAAAAMCACACAGTGTTTAAGTATGGCATCCCAAATGTTCCCTTACTGGTACCTAGACTGCACAAACAGTGAAATATGGTAGCTCAGCTTGCTTTGAAAAACAGATACCTGAGTTCCACAATCCTTGTCAGGATTGGAAATGGACAGGAGCAGAAGGAACACCACACCAACTCTGTCTAGCATCTACCTTTCATGATTATTTTCATTCTCTGACAGATAAAACGTGCAGATCTAATTCCTGAGAGTGAAGTACAGGTGSACCTTTATTAGAAATTCCATCAAATCTTTTTCTTATTTAAAATTCCATGGGCATGTCTGTGCAGGGAAAATTGTGAATGCTGAGCCAAATTGAATTCAAGTGTGAGTTCAAAATGTATTAGTTAAAACATATTAAAACCCCATGTGGATATTTTAGTTCATAATAAAGTGGCCTAGATTAATCTGATTTAATTAATATGTTACAAATTTATACCCTTGTTAATTAACCTTCACTTTTCTGAGCAGGCCCATACAGTCACTCTGCAAAGGGCTGTGAAACACAGGCCTTGGGAGCTCTCCTGTGTTAGGCACTGGGTTTGTGCCAGCCAGAACCAGTCTGAGGGGACAGAACTGTGCCTGCACTTGGAGCACATAGCTGACAACAAGGGAGCTGGAAGGAGGAGGGAATCAGGAAAGTTTCCAGCTCAATGTGCAAGTCTCAACAAGCCAGGACAAGACTTGCAGGAAGAAATCTGCAGTAGAATAACTGGTGTGATATGGTGGTAGACACAGGAACAATTGCTAAGAACATGGAAAGCTATATTACCTGAATGTTCAAGTAAACTAAGGTAAACAAGTATTGCTTTTATCTTACTCATGTTTTATACAAGGTTCCAGTTTATCATGCTCTTTTCTGCAATTTTTTTTTTCCTTATTTCTATTTGAATGYGCACAGGACCAAGGAATTCAATTCAGGAACCACAACCAAACCAAGAATAACACTGCAATTAAAACTGGAATGTACATGCTAGTTCTAAGCCACAATAATCCTATTTTCTATTCCTAGGTTTTTAAAAGCACTGGTACTACTCATATCAAGCTCATAACGAGCAGATAAAAGGACACTGAGACAATATGCACACTAAAACTTATTTCATTTATTATTTACTTATTACTTCACAGCAGCATCTGTAGCACAGCAACATTAGTATCTTTAAAATTATTGCACAATGTAAAGACAAGTGAGCTAAACTAGAGCTGTGTTAAGATGTTTGGTGGTAAAACTGGGATCTTTCTGTCCTCGCTTTGCTCAACTGCGAGCAGCTCCAATCCGCAGTGACACTAATTCACTGCTCTGACAGTTGTCCTATGGCCTGTGTGAAAGAGTTGGTAGTTTCTGTTCCTACTGGGCAGGTATCCAAGCTGTAAAGCTACTGTTCACTTGTCACTAATTGATACCCTTGGTAGTCCATTAAGGAAACTATGGAATGAATAAGCACCTCTCACTGGTAAAAATATGCTCAGGATATGGTAAAAAGATTGTGGCGCACTGGCAAAAGAGCATGAGAAAGGCTTCACTGCTCCTCGTGCTCCATCCATTCAGAAGATAAATAGAGGGCTTCATTCTTCAGATCTGTCACTTTGGCATCTTTCATCACAATAAATTAGCATTTAGGGAAAAGCTACAGGAAAATGAATTCTTCTTGCTGGTGACAAAACCCAATTCTCACACATAAACATAACAAAGGACAATCACTTCATAAAATATTCTCTGGAAAATAATGTATTATTCATACACTGAATCATGCAAAATTTCTCTGACCTTTTGTGCTTGCCTTTTTCTGGATGTCATCAACTGTTTTATAACTTTCTCRGATTTTTCATTCTTTCAAACTCATCCAAATTAAGAAGTGATTTCATCTTGTGTTTTAAATCATCATTAAAATGTTCTACTAGAAATCTGAGAAAGAAGCAACACTTATCTTTCTCCAGTCTCTCCCAGTGTCTATTAATGAAAGACTTACCGATTGTTAAACAATCCTCTAGTTTCACTTTTGGCTTCCTTTGCATAATGTGTTGTTAAATTACATTAACTTAATGAATAAGCATTTCAGTAGAGATACTTCATTTCCTTTGTAACCATTTTAAACAAGWCAGCATTCTAATTTACAGCATCTAACAGTCTCAAAAATTAATGCTCAATGCTAAACAGCTGGAAGCAGTAATACTAAAGCTGTGCCAAACATACAGAGACAACTCAAGCATTTAAACTGCAGCCATTACAGTTTACTCCATGGTGGCACACTCCTAACAGAAAATCATGCCATCTCACCACCATTATCACTGAATACTCACACAGACCAACATTTGCCCTAAAATGAACATTTTCTATCAGTTTTGTGCGTATTTTTTGTTAATTGTGTAATGACAGAATTTGGCATCTTTTTCCATGGGAAAATGCAGCAGCCAGTCTGGCCCATAAGTCTAGTCACTATGCCAAGGCTGTAACATTATCTCATGCCTGAGAAACCTTGTACTCCTCTAACATCAGTTGAAAATTAGAGTAGCTGGAAAATGGTCAAATGCAGCTCAGTGAAATAATACAACTGCAATTTTTCRTTGATACCCACAGCCATGAATTGTTGCAGTCACCATAAATCACAGCTGTGCAGCAAGCAACATTTAACATAAGTTTTCCAACAATACAGCTGACTACAATTACGCAGAATAATTTCTAAAGATTGACAGAAATAAGTTTTGAGTCTAGCAGACAAAAAGTTGTGAGATTTCAAAGTCATAAGCATTCAAAGTGAATTAAAGAAAAGACGTCATCTATTTTTACAAGGGAAAAAATGAAACAAAAGGAACTCAGTTTTTGTTGTAATAAGGGTGGCTTAGAAACTTTTGCAAATGTTCTGCCCCTACTGAAATAATACACTCTATTGTCCCAGCTGCTGAGCACCCAGCAGTAAAGCAACACCCAGCAGGAGCAACAGCTTTTCAGCTTTTCTCATAGCAGGGCAGCTATAGACAGACCMACATTTTCTAAACCTTTACCATTCAAGGCAGGTCAGCAATTGCCAAGACTTTGCAAGAACTTCCATTGCACATACACAGTGTCTAACCTTACAATGCAAACATCACATTCAAAAATGGAGTTAACTGTACCCTAGTCTGCRTCTCTTTGCTTTGTCTTCTCCCCAGGGTGTAGTAGCTTTAATCTAGGACTAAGAAGAAATAAAGAAAACACGATTGCATGTTTAAAGTCAAAATCACTGTCAGAATGAGAACACTAAAAACCAAAAACAGAATTTTCCAGCACTGCAGATAGTTATCTACAGTTTATATGGAAAAAATTAGTTTCTACCATCTTTAAAAGAGCTGATGTTACCTTGGAGTACAATATGRAACTGCAAATCACAAGACTTGTAATGTCTTATCTTATTTGAGTCACTGATGGAAAATCCTGACTACCTAGTGGCAATTTCCTTCTGGGTGTGTACTTTTTTCCATGTATTACAAAGATAAAGTAGGCTCTACATTTTACTGAGTCTTACACGCAGAATTATTTCTGTAGGACTTTATCTTAGTAAATCTGTTTTCCACCATTCCATAGTTCTGAAATACCGGCACAGTATTTCAATTCTTTCACAATGGACAGCTCAGTGAGCCACAGAAACAATGCAAATCTGCATGTACAGTGATATCTGAGGCAAATCTATGTACAGTGGTATCTGAAGCTCCAGCTCAGCCCCTGCTTGAGCATTACATGATGAAGGAATAGAGCAGGCATACCCTGTGTAGGACTGTGAATATAACACTACTACAGAGTGTGGGAGGCAAGCTATTTCACTRTGAGGAGAATCTGACAGTGGAAATTTCCATTGCCTGCACACTTTAAAGGTAAACTTGGATCTTATGAAAAGCATTCAAAGCTGGAAAACAAATTCAGCTTGTATACCTGTACCAATAGAAACTAAAGTTACTTCATAACCTTGACTTTGCCTTAGGAATTAGTAAACTCCTCGATAATTCTCCAGTGTACACATTTTACAGCCACAGCACACACACAGAACACTGGCTAGGTAAAAATACATGTGTTTAATGTGTGTTTGACAAAAAAGTGTATGTCAACACAGCTTACTGCAGATCAAAACAACTATTCTCACACATGTTGCAGCCTGACTCCACTTCTGCCTGATTTTTCACCTGTTTTTCCCCTTGCCACTCTTTTAAATCCACCTCTAGCTTCACCTGTCTTGACCTCKGATACACACATCCTGCTTCTGCATGTTTTAATGCCTACAAGAGGAAGTGTGGATGACCCTTCCCATTTCCATTAGTTCCATTAACTTCAAGCTTCATAAACCAGTTGAATTTTGTGATCCTCCTCAGGCTTTATTCTAGCCTTTCTTGATGTCCTCAGTCTAGAAGTAGCCTTCCCCCAGAATCTCTGCTCTAGTTTTCCCAAACTCTGAACAGAAACTCTACTTTTCAGTAGGAATTACTGTTTGAAACAAACACAAGTATTCAACCATATTAAACTTCTTATAATCTCATGTTCACATCTAGTGACAGCCATTCAAGCAGAAGTTATTGTGAAGCTCTTCCTTTCTTGATACAGTCTGGAAGTCAAATACTGTTTCATATATCACACAAAGACATCTCAGAGCTCAACAGTAAAATTACTGGACTTTATGTGATTCAGGAAAATTCAAAGCTCAAGGAAGGGGATTGGATGAGAACTTAAGTGTTTGCTGCTATTAGAAGCAAGCTGGACAGAAAATTCTATTTATTAAAAAAATTCTAAACAACAAAATGAACTTAAAATCCATAGACTTTATTTGCAAGGTACATATTGCAGGAGTCATTCTATTAGATTAAGAAAATGCTAATGAAATACTAAAAAAAAGGMTCTGTCAAACACTAAAATAAAATCTCAAAATGTATTAAATTTGCTAAATCCTTGTCACTATCTTCTCTTTATAGAACACCCACAGTATGCCAGTACAATGCAAAAAAACCTCAATCCCTGATACAGTTGTTTATAATCTGTATAGACAACACAAGAAGAAGCAGTAATGARGGTCAAAGCAGTTGGAAGAGAGACTAAAGCAGGAATGTTGTAGTCAAGGTTAGGAGTTAGCTTTTGCTTATTTTCTGTATTTTCTGACTTGTTTTACTTCTTAAAGTAAACCTTAATGAAGATGCAACAGAAAAAACAGGATTTAAAATTCCTTTTGAAAGTGTGTTCATAAAGGAAGGGTTTGAATGAGAATGGAATCAAGACTATAACGCCAAGGGTGGAATTAGAGGGAATGTAAAGGAATTAATAGTTATATACCATGCAGTAGGTAAAGTCAAAACCAGAGACAAAATAGGGCAGCTCCTKGTCACATTTAGAGAGGCTGGAGAGAGGAAAGAGTTGGGGAAATGGACATGCAAGTAAACAAAAGGTGCTAAACAAACCACCAAAGCCAAGACAAGAGTTGCAAAAGAAATAGAGACAAGGGGGATGCTACTGGAGATGCAATAAGTGAAATGCAGTAGGAAATTGTATCAAGCTGGGGGAGAAAGAAGATATAGAAATTACACACCACTGTTTTGCTTACATGGGACAGAAGATGAAGACAGTGGCCCTCAAGGAAATGCAGAAGTACAAGAGCCTGGGGAAAAGAGTCGACAAGTTTGGCCATGTTTATATTTCGTTAGGAGAATGCCATTGGAAAAGTCTAAGATAAGGAGGGAAGGTCATCTATTAAACCCTTAAACACACCCATCACATACAGTCCTAAAAGAAAACAAGGTTACCCAGGGATGTTACCAAGTCGAACAAGAAGAGGCCTGATGGAATTCTCTTTCCCCACATCATAAATAAAACAGCATGTAAGGCACTAGAGGATGCCACAAAAGCTGACAAAGCCCATGCCCAAACCTGGGGCGGGAGGAAACAAAGAAAAAAAAAGGTGAGGGGTGGGGGGGAGAAGAAAAGCATACTTTGCAAAGACTGAAGAAGAAAAGAATTTTCCATAAATGTGACTAATGATTCTCCTGTCATCAAAAATACCCAGGTATATCAAATGTAAAAGGTCTCCTATGATGTGGCCAGGTAAAAACTCTTATTACTAAGTCTGAAGTACAATTTCCAGGGAGTAAAGGAGATCCAAGAAGAGACTGTCAGAGAACTGGTAATAAGGTCAAGGATAAGAGAGTAGACAGAATTTTCAAGGAGCACAGAAGCATAAGGGAGAAGGAAAGGGCGATTGCAGCTGCTAAGGAAACTAGAAAGAGAAAGGCAATGTTGCCAACTCTCCATTTCATCRAATAAAAAAAATTCTAATGATAAATGACATTCTTAACTTGTCTGTGTCTATAYAGAAAAGAGGAGAAAGCATGTCTAGTGATGCAAACTAATTCATTGCTATTTTAAATTAAGAGAAATTACTCTCTGTAAAGTTAAGAGCATAAYAACTTGAACAGAACTCACTCATTTTTTCTAATTCTCTACCAATAACGGCTACTAAGTCATTTTACTGTGTACACTAATGCAGCATAGTTACTGCATAATTGTATTTAGCTGTTTCTGAATTCATTCTGAAAAGAAGTGAATGAAAGAAAAAAAATACAGAAATTCTATCATCACTGTTGTATCATCTCATTTCAGTATCATTTCACTTTGGTAATACTTTATTGCCAAATATCTATTGAAGATGAAGACCTTCCTCTTCTAGCAGCTTCAGTTCTGAATATCTGCTGTATACTTTAATCACATCCCCTCCCTCCTGCATCCTGTAGWTTTCCTTCTCCAATTTTACTCTCTTTTTCCTTGCATCCTTGCTCACTCAGAGCCTTGACACCCTTCCCTTATTTCTCATTCCTCCTCCGCAGTTTCTTTGCTTTCATTCTGCCTGCTGCCCTCTTTTCCAGCTATCTGTACACTGTAAGAAATATTTAAATAGAAGATCTCACTTTGAAAACTCGTCTCCCCTGGCAGCATCCCCGGGCTGGGGCGTTGCTAAGCAGCTCTTTAGCACCCGGTGCGAGGGAAGGGGCCGAGCTCAGCTCCGCTCCAGCTGCTCCCGCAGCGCCCTGGTTTGCAGGCAAGGAGGGGCCCGAACCCCTCCTCACAGCAAGATCAAAGTCCTGCTCCTTCCTGGAGGTGCGTGGGAGGACAAAGGCAGGAGTATGTTGTATTCTTTAAAATAAAAAAGTAAACAGGCTCTCCCAACCACGCCCCTTCTACAGTATTCCCATCTCCAGAAGATGAGTGATATTTTTCAGCTTGAGAACTTCAAGAKGTTTTTTTTTAATATCAGAGAGAAATATCTTTAAAACCAGAACTAACAACCCCTCACAACCAGCTCACTAAACTAGGCAGCCTCTCTGCTGCTTTCCAGCAGCATCTGACCTTCTCCCAGGTCTGTTTAAACCCAAGCACGAGGAGGGCCTGTGTAATTTGGACACTTGGTGCAACGTTGATACTGTGCCTGCTGGGTAAAGTGCCATCATCACAACCAGCCTAAGTAGGCTCAAAATTGCTGGACATGTACAGGTAAACAGCAGGACACAGTCCTGCTACAAGATCTCCACTGTGGTAGCAAGAGTGCTGTTACTATCAGTATACCATCCAGACACAATTTCTAGGTCCTCTCCAAGTTCTTCTCAAATCTCAAGTGTAACTGGTTACCTGGCTATTAAGACCTACACGGTATAAGAGCCATACCCCAGATCCCATACTTCTTTTGAAGCTGACTTGATGGCTTGTTGTACTAATAGCCATAAATACCAGGTACCAACTTGGTACCAACCCCAGAACAGCAGATATCCATTTTAGAAAAGAGATAGGAGGATGAACACTGATATGGCAGTGCCTTATCCCTGAGTGGCCTACTCCCTCACTTCATCTCCCTGATCCAGATCATATTCAGTGCCTCAGGTGTCATTATTGTCCTTTGGATTCAGGTGGGTGAGGTGGGAATGCTCAAGTCCTGAGGCAGACAAGCAGAAACTAGTGGTCTGGGAAGCCACCATGGCAGGATGYACACCTCTGGATTTCAAGCAGCTCAACCCCTCAGACCAGACAACAGCTATGGATGGAGCTCACACCTTCGTCCCGGCAGCCTCTGCACACCAAGTCACTAGAATGTACACCACAGAGAATTACTGAACTTATTCTCTGACACAAAAAAGAGACAGGAAAAGTACATAATGCCAAAGTTTTTTTCAAGTACAAACCTACAGTAAAAGATGAGAGGTGAAGCCAGAAACGAAGGCCTGATACACCTGTTTCTGTTTTGCTCCAAGACTGGCTAACCAGTCAGCTGAAGGCAGACCACACACATGGAGAAAACTTGACAGCATCTTTTACTTTGTCACTAAACTAAACGGAAAGAGATGCTGTGTTTAATAGAAGAGGAAAAAACATTGTAAATTACACCGAAGATATTTTCAGTGGAGAAAATTCAAAGAGAATTAAGAAGATGAGAAAGTTTTCATGACAGTTGCAGGAGTTTATTTGATTTAGTGAAGRTATTCTAAGGGAAGTCTTGTTGACAATGAATAATCTTTTCTTGACTTTTGCATAATTATCAGCAAGATAGAGGATTGATCTATCTAACACATAAGGAAGAGCATCAGAGTATGTGCACATTTGTCCTGTGTATTGGGCTAAACAGAGTAAAGACGAAAATATGTGTAATACACTGGCATTATATATTATTACATTAATACTTAATACTCATATATGCATGTAAACTGATCTACAAAGTAAATCCAGRAGTTGCTTGAATGACATCAAAATACTCTTGTACATTTTGCTGATCAACCTATGCTCCTTGTCACAAAACAGAGGCATGCTGGGCAAGTTACAAGACTGGAAGAGGCTGAAAAGAACACTGAAGGTATTATAATTGCTGTTATATTTGCAGGCATGAAAGTTGAAAGAATTAAAAAATATTTGCTCACTTCATTTCCCAATTTTTCATGCATACTTTGCTGAATGTGGATATCCAGGAATACAGGCAGAGTTCTCTTCCTCAGAAACAGGGGCTCTGCTAAAACTATCTTGACACTTCGTCTTACACAGACAGTCTGATCCCTAATTACTCAGTATATGAAGTGAATTGTAATTCTCATCAGAAGGCTGCTGAAACATTTAATCCTGCCAGCTTTTTAGGCTGTTTCTCTCAGGGAATTTGGGAGGATGTCTGGAGGGATTTAACCTTTTTCAATACTAAACAGGAAGTTGATACAGGGTCAA
The DNA here is from genome assembly GCA_014549065.1 of Cardinalis cardinalis. Lineage (NCBI taxonomy): Eukaryota > Metazoa > Chordata > Aves > Passeriformes > Cardinalidae > Cardinalis > Cardinalis cardinalis. The sequence continues at coordinate 836,456 of JACDOX010000009.1, read as the reverse complement.
ATACWTCCTTTAATTTCAGGCGATTTCACTGCATCTTTTACAAATCATGCAATTGTGCAATAAAGCTGCCCTCACAATGTTCCAATAACTCTTCAATAAATGTACATTTTAAACAGAAAATACAGGCACCTAATAACTGAAGCAAWGCTTCATGGTACCTTGAAATAAACCTATACACATTCAAGTTTATACCCTTTATTTTTTTTTATATGGAATAGTATCCTACCATATAATTTCAAAACATGTTTGTAAAAACAAATAGAACACAAATCAGTTCTTATGTAGAGCTTCTCATGAGCATAGCAAATCGGTCTCCTCATTTAACAGAATAAAAGAGTACTTAGGTGCAAAGAAAGAAATTGTTCTGTGATCCARCAGAACCAAGAAGACCTGCACAGAAATCAGGTCTCCTCAGATCCCAGAAATTCTCTAGCTGGACAGGACCACCACCTTGGGCAGCCATGGCTCTTCTTAATGCACTCAGACTCTACCATGACACCACAGCCTGCTGCCCTACTGGCACCACCCCCTAGAGAGGATTACAACTTGTGGCATCAGCTGCACTATGAAATCAAATTAATATGACAGAAGCATTCACATAATCAGCTCCCTACAGACAGTAAACAACCTGTTCTTTGGAGATGTCTGTTTGAGCCACCTGACATGTATTCCTCCTTTTAGATACCTTCCCAGAAGTTTTCAGTATTATTTTTTCCATTAGCTCATTTTTGTCTATACAACAGTTGGGAAGAGAATCTCTGGAATTGACAAGAGAAGACAGGCTAAATGCAAGTCATCAGTATAATATATAATCCTGTTGTTAAAATGTAAATGTCACTATGAAAAAAGACAAACTAGGAAGAATCTGTGGAGAGCAGCAGCAATTATAAGAGTTTCTTAAAGTGGTAAAAAGAACTAGAGGAGTTATGGGTTTTTTCAGTCTGAAAACAAAGTCTGACGTGAGTTACGGGAATAGCATTACAATCTATAAAAAACATCACAAAAAAGCAGAGCTAGCAATTGCTCTCAACATCCACTAGGAAAGAAGAAAAATATTCAAGATAAAGCTACAGAAAATAAGATGAATTTCAGAAAAAATAAGAATTATAAGGACATAACACAACAAGGACTCTAAGCAAACTAAATTTTAAGAACAGATTAGAAAAACATATAGTCAGCATAATTTAGATAAACACAGTCCTACTGCAGTGCAAGATAGGCTAAAATGATGCAGAGCTGGTTTCCAGTCTTTAGCTCTTCCATGCACTACGCTAAGACAAATGCGTGCATTAGCTATTTCTTTATAAAAAGACACAYAGAACTATGGGAATAATTACATTGATTTATCATTTACTTTTTATTAGTGCCTTCATTAATATTAATTTATTTCTACTTAGGGTAGAAAAAATGACTCTTCTCTACCACTAGGTATCACTGCCTTATTTCCTTACTGGTGTGTACTGAGTACAGGTGCTTAGCACAGACCTGCATTGGGTACACACCTGGTCACTCGTGCCAGAGAGCTGAGATAGCCCCAGGCACTTTGCTAGGTACACCACTTCCTTGTGTGCCAGTTACTGTAATAATTGGTGTCCTACCCAGCCTACTCCTATAAGCCAGCTAAAGCAAGGACAAGTCATTGGTGTCTTTTCGCTTGTAAGAAACAACATGAAGATGCTTGTAAAAACAGTAAGTTCCATTTCCACAGAATTTCCCTTACCCAGCTCACCCATAACTTTCCAGCTCTCACAGCCTGGGCTTTTCCCCCCACTACCATTTARAGTCCCTCCAGCAGTGCATTAGGAAAGTACTCCACAGGTATAGGGCTTGCTCACTCTCATCATTACTTAAGGGGACACCCAAACATGAAAGGCACCTTATACTTTCCAACAAGTAGGATTTTATCATCAACAAAGAAACCTGGGGTTAGGGAGGCACTCTCTTCTAGTTTTATACATTACTATATTAACTGGAAAAATGAAAATTAACACTAAATGCTAGTCATACCAATATGACATGCACTATCTAACCAGATTCACTATTTTCCCATGTATTTACAAAGACTACTAATACGGAGCTGATATATTTCCACCAAAAATCTAACCAATATTCAAAGTAAACTAACAAATGTCCACAAATTCTAATTTTTCATTACACTGGAAATGTTCTATGAAAAAAGAAAATGCTAATTTATGTATAGTCTGAAGTACACATCTTACATAAGGTATTATAAAGACAGAACAAGAAGCGTATTCATAACTTCCCTTTCACTGCACAGATAATGTCAGAATAATATTTATGAGATTATGGGTACATTTATAACTAGGCCAGAAATTTAATATTAAATGTCTATCTTATGCAAAATTTCAGTCCACAACTAAATTAGAAGGGATAGAATCCCTCAAAAAGAACAAGTAACAATAAATCAAATTGAATATTTTCCCATTAATTAAAATATATGACTATGTAACAATTTAAGTATGAAATGCTTAAGGAACAATCTTTTAAAATAAGGAATTTTATCTTCCTTCAAAGAAAACATTTCTGTGGGTTCTCTCACTGTGACAGATTACAGATTTCTATGCTCACCAGCCTCAAGGCTTTTTCAAAAGTTTGTTAATCAACAACTTGGTGAGTTGTTAATCAAACTTCAGTGAGTGACAACAAACATAGTCAGACAACAGCCATCCACGGGCCAACTGTGGATTTCTTTTGCTTTGTGAAATACAGTTCTATGTTATTAGTTAGTAGTAAACCCATAACATCAACTACCAAATCAATCAGAACATGCTGTGATAGCGTTTCTTTCTTAGTAAAAATACTTTCTTCATATCAAAGACAAGTTGTACTGATGTAGAAGGAAATCTAAAAGTAATGCAGAAGGACCTGCATTTCTGAAATATTAGTAAAGATTTTCTCCTACCTCAAAATATTCATTGTTCACTTTTGTTAATTAAACAGGGGAAAAAAATATCATAAGGATAACAGCTATTTGAATCTTGCTTTTTTAAACGTTCTAAGTGCACATCATCCAGCAGGCCCAGGTGAACACCTAAAAGCAACAGCAGAAAGCAGCCTCCATGTTTCAACACAACTGGGAAGTAAACACTTGAAAGAGTGAACAAGGTGGGTACTCGCTTGGTGGAAACTTCATTACCAAGTGAGTGATTATACAGCCAGAAAGGCAGCATGAYGCTTTGCTGCGGGCAGAAATTCACCTGGAGAAGAAAGGTAGTATTCTGGTCCTTGTACAGGCAGAGTGTCACAATATGGTCCCTTTTCTACCTACAGCAGGTCRAGCCACTGCCAGGCCACAGCTTTGTGCTATGAGAGGTGCAGGCAGCAGAACTGGCTGGTGCTGCAGCCCTGACTAATGAGCACCCTCATGCCAACTGCCCCCTGCAAGAGCYTGGTAAATCAAAAAGGCTCCTGCCTAACCAGCAGAGTATTCTGAAAGGACTGCTTTCATTGCCTACAGAATTATCACCAGCAGCAGCAAAATTTTTCCTTAAGCTTAGAAGCTAACAGAAAAAGRTAGATTTTTATAGAACTCATTATTTAATAGAATTCATAGTATTTGTATATGTGAAAAAGGACAGATCAATATTCTATAAATTTAAGAATTACTAGGTATAGAGTAATTCTAACACATACACATAGGTTAGAATTCCTAACATAGATCTCCTGTCCAAGAATTTATATGTTTTCCTTTTTAATAAAACACCGACAAAGCACACAGGAGACTATAAAACAAATAGAGAGCCTGGAGAGAAGAGATAAATTGCTGACTTGGATTGAGGAAATTAATTTTTTTGTTTAATGAAAGACTATAGAAAGGGTTTCCAAACACTGAATACCAATTAATCAAATCACTCTGAAATGAGAAAAATAAACTGGGCGAAAGAAGGAAAAATAAACCAGCACTCCATCACATCCTAAATAAAAGAGTATGGCTCTCCTATGCTGTCTGGCTGCAGGGGTGCCCCAAGTGACTGAGATCCTATGCTTTGGAAGAAAAAGGTCACTGCTCACTGGACAGCCTACCATACAGTGTCATCATGTACTTCTGGATGTCATAACAGCTTTTACCTCACTGTCCTCTGCATGTAGTCTCAGAGACCAATCCAATTCTACGTAACTTTCTTTTAAGAAAKGCATTTAGAAATGTATTTTCTAAATAGCAGAGATTCTTAATGCTGAGTTACTCTATACRTCTCATTAAGATTCAAAAAGGCATATGACTAAATTCAGACATTTTACAATATTTCTAATTGTCTGTGAAACCTTTTTTCCTCAGGCTATATGACATATTTTTTTAAATGTCAGTCTAAMATGTASCTCAAAATTGATAAATCTGAGTTGAATATGCCCTGCACTGTCAGTTTTAAGAGAGCTTATAACAAATCAAATCTCCATAAATTCATCAATACAAAATAAATTGTTTGAATTTGCCTAATTTTCCTCATAACCATGCCTGAGGAATTCACAACTGTCCTTGGGTTATTAGACCAAGACAATGCTGACATAAATTTCAGATCTATCACACAATCACTGAACAGCSCAGGTTGGAAGGGACCTCAAAAGACCAYCCAGATCAGCCTTACATGGGACAACCGTCCCAGGTGAGATTACCCAGCCTCCTGTCCAACTGCATTTTGAAAACTTCCAGTGATGAAGACTCTGCTACATCMCTGAAGAGGATGTTCTTACTGTAATAAATTCCTTCTTGTGTCAGGATAAACRTTCTCCCAATGCAACCCGTACCCTTGTCTTCTTCATGTGGTTCCTTGCAGAGAGCCTCCTACCTCTTTGTAGCTGCCCTGTAAGTACTGAACACTGCAGTGAAGCCCTCATTGAGTCCTTTCTTCTCCAGGAAGAAAATACCTAACGCCTTCAATCTTTCCTCAAAGGGCAGTTTCTGCTGCCCTTTGATCATCTTTGTGGCCCTCTTATGGACCTTCTCCTGTCTGTMCTTATCTTTATTGAATTATGGGGACCAGCTGTGAACACATTCTTCAAGAGCAACCTGGAGATGCAGAAAACCGTCCCCAAAAACAAAACAATGAGTATTTTCTTTCTAAAACCATGAGATAAGTATTTTGARATACAAAATGTTGGATCCTTTTGTAGTTGGCTTTTTTTTTGGTTTTACATTTATGATGCAGGTTCGAATAACACAAGAATGTAAAGGCAATGGTGCAGAGATGCAGTGTGCAGTGAGGTAACAGGCAGAGCTCAAAAATAGGCTTAAAAATGGAATAGAACAACTGAAATCTTTCCTSTCACGCAAACTTGCTCAAATGCCTATGAAACACCAAAGGACTGGAAACCTGAGTTGGTATGAGCCCCAGAAAATTAAGATACTTGGTTCTGACAGCTGTCCAGGGACAGCCATTGTGAACTGGTTCTCTCACAGAAAATTCACTTCCTGAGAGATAAGCCTCTGTATCCAAGCCAACTCATGCAGATTAAGTTAACATAATTAATGATGAATAAAGTCTGTTTCATCTATCATAAAATGAGTCAGATGAACTGAAATCTTAAAGCATTTATTTCTCCACCAACTACAAAAACAGGACTATTACAATGATTTTGGCTTACGTACATCGGTGTGGGATATGTCAAAGGTAGGCAAGATGAATGCCACCCACAGTTTTCCAGTTCAGGGATATGATAATAGCAAAACAACCATAAAAGGTTACAAGCATTTGAAAGCAGGAAGTGAAACATTTAACTGAGCTGAGGTCTGTGAATGGCACTTTCAAAATAATAATAATTATCTCTGCATTCCTGCATTACATAGAGAAGAAACTTGAAGAAATTAGATGTATTTTGCCTTTGTGAATTTTCTCAGCCTCACAGGAACCTGAATAACTTCATTTCACAAGGAAACATGCAAATACAGTAGGCAGAAAGGCAAAACTATTATTATTTCATTATATAACACCAATATGTTTTGCCCTGCACAAAACCTCCTGTTGTCTGGCCTCACAGTTTTCTAAATGTTTTTGAGTTTTATATTCTAAAGCACAAGAGACTAAATTCAGGTCTCATCATACAAGACTTTCAGTTTGGTTTATATATAAATTCGTTAAATTAATTTGCATTTTTTCATGGGGTTGGGTCTGTGATTAAAGTAGGCTCTAGGATTTTAATAACACTCCATCTGTCCCAGAGGTCCTTGTTTAATTTTTGCTTTCACAGGCATTTTAAACAATTAGCTAGTGTTAGAAACTTCTCAATTTCTAAATTCTTCTGTAATATATTGCAGAGGAGGTAAACAGAAATCTTGAGCCCTGTTTGCAAAGAAACAAGAGACCTTAAACACTTCAGGAAACCTTAAAATACAGTAATTTTAAGCACTTGAAGACATGCAACACTCAACAGCCAACACTTTTCTAGATACTTCCTTCAGCTGTCAATAAAGACGTTTTACAAGTCTCATGATGCCTAATCTCTAGCACACTTCTCTCTCCCAGGAATGTGAGTGTAACACCATGCATATGAGTCTCTCTCACACGCACACACAGTTATTGATTTATTCCTGATATCAACGCAAGTCTGAGAAAATAGCTGCCATGGTGGAACTGCAGTCCAGTGGAGTTATCTGCTAAATTTCAGGATTTCAGATTCACCTAAAAATGCTGTAAAACAGCATTATCCAAAGCTACCACAAAACCTGGCACAAAGGTGTGAGTGAGGTGAGTTACATAAAACACCAGGCCCTACAAAGACACCTATTGTAAGATGCATAGTGAAAACAGGAGCTATTAGAAACGTACACACAGCTGGAACACACACCCATATTGTGCACTTGCTTTCCTTTCAACATCTTTAATTATAAGGATATTGTAGATATCATAAATCAACAAATCCATTTTCCACAGCATGTTACTAAGCAACTGTAACCAAGACCTTGAGTAAATAAGATTAAAATTCCAAGGTAACAGTACCCAAATACAACCTCACATTGCYCAGCCAAAGAGAGTAGAATGTGTTCATATTAAAGGAAGAATAACTGCTCAGTTTTATGTTTGCTCAAATAGTTTAGATACACAGAAAATGTAAATCTATTTTATATCAGTTGTAGGCATTTCTACCATACAATGAACCCTGCAAAGATCTAACAATCATGGTGTATTTTTCAGACAAAATAACAAAAATTTTTCATATTTTTCATATACTACTTTAAATAATCTATTAATAGTCATTACTACAACTTTTAAGAGAAGATATCATACTCACAGAAAGAAGAATACTGTAATACAATTATTAATTTTTTTTAATGCTCTTCCAATATGGAAAAAACTACTTTTTTCCAGTCAGAAATACACAAGCATAAGCACCTTTCTAATAACTGGCCACACTTGGCAGGCATGTCTCCATCACTCCAGCACTCAGACATTCTATGGGCTTATCAAGGAACATATCTTGGAGGAAGCTCCAATTCCAACAGAGTAGACCAGAATACTCTCTAAGCAAAAGAATTGTTGTAAGCATGTGAAATTTTCCTGCCACTGTCAGTCCTGCCTTCCCATACAGTTTCAAAGTTCAAGTTATGTGACCTCATAACAAATGTGACTAAATATTTTAAAACCCAACTAAAACTTAAACATAGCATCACAGAATGTTTTGGGTTGGAAGGAACCTTAATGATCATCTAGTTGCAACCCCCACCCACCACAGACAGGAAGGCCACCCACCAGATCAGGTTGCTGATCCAGTGGGCCCATCCAACCTGGCCTTGAACACTTCCAAGGAGGGAGATTCCACATCTTCTCTGGACAACTGTTCCAGTGCCTCACCACCATAAATAAAGAATCTCACCCTAACACGTGATCTAAATGTCTCCTTTAAAACCATTCCCTGTTTTCTATCTCCATGTATCCATTTAAAAGTCATTTGCACTTTTATTTGTAAATCCTCTTGAAGTACTGGAAGGCGCCAGCGAGAAGTGCTCCACCCCTCTGATCATCTTCATGGTCTGCTCTGGACTAGTTCCAACAGGTCCACATCCTTCTTGTGCTGGGGACCCCAGAGCTGGATGCAGCACTCCAGGTGAGGTGGAGAGAGGGAGAATCAACTCTCTTGACCTGCTGGTCACTCCAATTCTGATGCAGCCCAGGATGCAGTTGGCCTGGAGGCTCAGAGACTTGAGTGATATGGGAGGTCTGGCTGCCAGCAAAGACTGAGGCAAAGTCATTGACTACCTCAGCCTTCTCCATATCCATTTTCAGTTCACCTTTCTAATTTTTCAGGAGGGGTATACTGTCCTTGCCCTTTCTTTTCTGACTTACAGAATCCCCTCTTGTTATTCTTCACATTCCTTGYTAAGCCCTGTTCCTTCTGTGCCTTGGCTTTCCAGATCCCATCCCCACGCAGCCAGACCATAACTCTCTACTCTCCACGAGTCACCCGACCTTCTTTCATGAGCTTTGCATTCCCTTCTTACTCCTCAGTGAGAGGAGCAGATCCTTGCTCAGCCRTGCCAGTTTCCAGCCTGKTTTGCCTGATTTCCTACACACTGAGATGGAGAGCTCTTGTGCTCTAAGGAAAGTGGCCTTAATGAGTTGCCAGCTCTGGTCAGTTCCTTTGTTCCTAAGGACAAATTCCCAGGGGATCTCATTCACCAACAACTGTAACAACTGGAAGTTCACTCTTCCAAAATTCAGGATCATGACTTTGCTTCTTGAGATCCCAGACTCATCAGGGTATGGTCTCTACCGTCCAGGCTGTGGTAACTCAATCTCAAGAGACAAACACTGTTATTTTAGTACTGCCTCACAAGCCATCCCTAGAACAAGAGCAGAAATCAGCTGCAATGGAGACAGAATCTTCCTGCAGATACTTTTCAGCCCAGTTTTCAGGAACTCAGGAATACCACAAGCCCTTTTGGCTCCAAGCACATGTTCCACTTAATTAACATTGCCTCATTTTACACATATATGCATCTTTGCAAAGAGTTTTTTCTTTSAACCTAAAAAAAAAAAGTGCACTGCATATACACACCACCTGCTGGGGAGAAGATGAGAGAACAAACATGTGACAGATATTAATCATGATGCTTAATGCACTCCTGGCAGGCTCTCTCTGCTACCAGAGCAAGGAGAATCATTTAACAAACTGTGTGGATGGAGCAGAAAGGAAAACTTGCCTGATTCACTCATGGCTTTTAAGTTCTTCTGCATTTTTTAAACATTTAAAGAACATATAATACGTGTAAAGCTCTTTCTTCTGTAAATTCTCCTGCAGTGACAGCTTTGTCCATACCCAGCCTTGCTGGAATGGCACATTTCTCTAGTTCCCCATCCATCTTTTACCAAGAGTGCACTTTAATTTACCACTGCTCTGTGCCAGTGGTACCACACAGTAAGTACTTCTCTCCCCATTGCTCTACATATTTCTTGTCCTAGAGAAATGGTTATGAGTCTTAATATTTTATATCAGTCAAAATATAAATTAATGACATCATCCACTATAMTAATGTGTGCATCTTCTTGTAAAGTCAACAGAAGCTGCTCTGCTTACAACACAATTGAAATCAAACCACAAGATAKTCCATTGAGCACATCTCTCCTGCTGGGAAATGGGTGAGAACTTGAACATTCAAAAATGTACAAAAGGCTATATTTCTTAATTCCTTCCATTGAGGAAAYAGAATGTAGAGTAGTTAGTGACCTACTTCAACTAATTTTTTCAATTACTTTTCAGAGACTTCATCTACATTTCTGTTTTCCAGYAATGTTCAGGAGTTACAATGTTTAGGAGATACAAGCAACAGTTCTAAGATGACTAGTTGCACCCACATTCAAAAATCACCTTTAATGTTTAAAAAGTCCCCTTCAATACAGCGTCTGAAAAAAATTACCACCATATGGTAAAAGCTACCATTCGCACGGCATTTCCGAGTATTTCAAACTTCCTTCAACAGTCTACACTTAYGGCAAGGCTGTTTCAGTTACTTGTCTTCACTTTTACTAGTCAGTCCTCGAAACAATGTTCCAGGACATGAAGAATTCCAGCCTCTCCTCAGAGACATGTATTGTTTTACAACACACTGGCCCATCRGCTTTGCATAACTAACATCCCCTGGGTAAAAAAGTATTCAACTACAACAATAACAGGCACTCCACAAACAAACTATATAATGGATGATAGTACACTTCAAGTACTTCACTTTTAAAATGACAGCAGAAATACATTCTGAGACTGCAGGATTTTTTTCCTTTCAAGTGTTCAGTGCATTCCTATTTTAAGGTGTGACTTTCTGGGGGCAATTACAAATAACCATTCTCCCAAGTTACATTGGGACAGAAAAAAATCTGTTACTGTTAAATTGTCTCATTGACTTAAACTGCCCAAAATAAAAATTGCAAGCAATATATATACTGAAATGACCAATGTAGCTCTTTCCAGAATAAACACATTTCAGCTAATATGCAATAAAGATGGGGGAACAACACAGTTTATTGATTTTTGCTTTGCCCTTTGTACCTTTTCAAATCCAGAATTTTTTTTTAATTGGTTTATGAGAAAACAGGCATGCATACAGTTGGGAGAAAAGGTAAAAGAATCATTTTAACCTTGACTTTCACAGTTCCTATGCAATCATGTTGCATAGGAATATGTAAAACCAGTAAAAACATTAATGGTCATGTTACTGTGATAACAACAAAGCATCAAGGACATAAATCTAAAATAGCCACAACTGTAAAAGTCTACACTAAAACTATCAATAAACTAGTCAAAGCAGTATCCTTTGTTGTTGTTCTTGTTCTGTATAAGGGATATAGATGTTTCTGGTAACATAATAAATTTTTTTAATAATCTCTATCTTGGGTAATAAAAAATAACTGTGTAAATAAGAGAGTTCCTCTTTTTTTTAAAGGTTTCTCTCAAAAACATATAGCAAAAAAAGCATCATTCACAGAACAAAAGAACACATTTCTTAAATTTTATATTACTTTGGTTGAAGTCTCCATTCCAGCAATATATTCATCATACATGTGAGCACAGAAGACATTGGGTTCCAAATTCACTTGGTTTAGAAGACTAAGTTTGATTTTGCACCTTCAGAGCAAGTCTAAAAACTTTGGCAGATACACCACCAGTTTTACAACTTGAGACAAAACCTTCTAGAACAATCACACAGGAAACACAAACCACAGAAGGTAAGGAATTGAAGTCAAAATAAGTTAGATCTATATTGAAAAACTTTGTAAGCATCTTAACAGTCTTGGGATTGTTTGGATGACTCATTATCACTTTCCAGGGCAATATTCAACACACTTGTTGTGGACAGCCTTTCTAACACACTGCTTGGTATGTTAAAGTAATGGGGACAGAACCCAAAATAGTAATTCAAGTCTATATAAAAAAGAAACACCACATGTATTATTAATAAAGCCCAAATAAAATTTAAAAAACAAATGCCTAAGCAGAAGAAGATGAAAAATGGAGACTGCAACAGCTATAAAGTCTGTGTGTTACRGTGTTCCACAAGGCCATCACTACTACAAACTTCTTTTTAACTTTCTCCCACACCTCAGGAAGCAGCAGTTTCTCACATCTAGTTGCATGAATACACACACCATTGTTACTAGCAGGTCTGATTGAGAAATCACCTTTTTTTTTCTTGAGAAGAGTTGGAATCAAACTTTTCTCCCAAAGGAACATTTTCTCTAAAAATGACTATTCTTCACAAGCTATAGGGAAGAACCCCAACTATATTACAACTCCATGCTCTTGAAAACAATGTATTTTATTTGCTTCCACATTCATAGGTTCTTATTTGTAAATTGTCTTCACAACATTAAATGTAAAACASAACTATGATAAAATTAATATATGAAAATATTGAAATATTGTCTGTATTTATTACATAGTACTTGTTTTGGCAAAATACATGTAAGCAAAATAAGCTTAACTGACAAAACTAAATACTTTGTCCGTGAAAGCATTCTACTACTACAAAACCAACAAAGATAACATATAGATTCTTAGAGGAGGAAAAAAATTGTTCAAACTGTCAAATTCATGCAAAACATCTCCTAGTAAGAAATTGTTCCATTGGAAAAAAAAATTTAACAGGCATAAAATTAATATGCTTAGTAATGCTTGGTAATAATTATTACCCTGAAACATTAATCTACTAGACTGTCAGCTTAAAGATCTGTTACAAGTCTGTTCCTGAACACCCAGTTCCAATTTCTTTGGTATAAGCTGTTATAGTTACTGTTAACTGTATGTCCTTGTTATCTGTCATCCCAGTTGTGCTAGTTATCTGTTATCCCTACTGCCTTGGTAGCAGTCTTTCTGAGGATACACATCAAAGAGACCTTTAAACATTTACACAGCACACACAAATTGTGTRCAAGCACTGCAGCAAGGGAGGCACACCCGTCCCACACCAGGGGCAGTGCTCACAGCACATCAGATGCTGAATTACTGACACACCTGAGGCTTGCAGTGGAGGTGAGAAACCTGCTGGAGAGATCTGACATCAATCAGCCAGGYGGCTTTGCCAATGCACAAAGAAAAATGGCAGAAGAATACACAAGTGGCCTGCTTTTGCTCACCAAACCAATCCTGTCAGAGCCTATGTCCCCTCAGAACAAAAGTGACAGGATGGAGGCTACAAAAAATGGGGAGCTGTCATTTTCCTCAGGGTGAAATAAGTAATTAGAGAAAAGTAATCATTTTTAGCCTGTTTCCTTCAGCTTCTAAAAGTCCATTGCAATCTCCTTCTCATCCACACCCAGCCTAACAAGCTTAAATTTTCCTTTTAATATATTGCATACACAGTGTTATTCTGTATAAGAGACATAACATGTCATTGCCTTTTGGGCAGTAAGAGAGACTCCTGCTGCTGACCCAAATGAGGCTTGAAACAGCAGCAGTAGCGTGGTCATGAAAGTTAAGCATTTAATCAGTATAAAAAAAATTGAATGCTGCTCTTTCAAGCCTCAGCTCCAAAAGACAGGAGTCATCCTGAAAGCTCTTTAACACAGGAATAAGTACACAGCTTGACCAGATTGTATTCAGACTTTAGAATGTCTATCCAAACTTCCTGAAACAACTAGTGGAGAAAACAATTATTTATAAATAGGGCTATGTTTTTCAACTTTTACAAAAATATCCATAGCTACTGAAGCAGCTTGGTAGCCTAGAGAATCAAATATYTTTGTAGATCTCTTACATTTCAAGACAAATTCCAAAAATAAATCTTTGGTTATGCTAAATTGCTCCTAATTAATAAATGTAAAACATCAACAGCACCAATCTAAATTATCACTGCTCAGAATATCCATCTTCATCTCAATGGAAAAAAAAATGTTTACAATCTACCCTTGCTGAATTAGACTACCAAAAAAACTAAGCACATATACTGTTTTCATTTTCACATGACTATCACTGCACTTCATAGTTTCTCCTCAAGATTTTCATCTTTCTAGGAGCACTATTTGGTAGCCTAGCTCAGTGCACAGAAATATTTTTCAGGGGGTATAAAACTGAGAAACTATATTTTTTCCCAATTGTCACAATATTTCTCATTAATTCCTAACTTCATAACAATCATTTCACTGCATGTTCCTCAAAGCTGGAWGAAGTCATCAGTGCCTGCAGTGGCAATAAACCTAATCACATTTCATATAACAGTATCTCCTATTCTGAATATCCATTTRTCATTATTTTAATGATAGAATTAAAGGAACTCAGATTGACCAAATATTCTGCAAGAACCGAGACCTGACTGTGTGATGAAGCATGGCATGGAGTAGACTGACCATTAATTCAACCCAAGCTTATCTACTTGGTCTTCCTTTTAATCCTTYCAGCTTCTTGTTAATCCTTCCAYTCTTGTTAAYATGGATTTCCAACATTTCTGACACAACTATAACAGAAGCAACAAAGCAGTATCAATAGTGAGGTATCTGGAAATGTCTGTTTAATCTCCATTTTGATCTTCAGATCAAAATAATCCAAAAGCTCTTGAGAGGATTCAGGATGATAGCAGCCCATTCCTAATCAAACACTCAAAAGTGCAGCTATCTCAGAAAGTYTGCTATTTCTAAACTGAAAAGTTCAGCCAATATTTTTATAAATTATTTCTCTTTCCCATCTATCTTTGTTTTCTCTGGATGCACCCTCCTCTTTTCCCCTAGTGTAAGCAGACATCATCATTAAATGAGCTAAATTCTGGSGAAATTACTAGAGGTGTCATACTTCAGACAATATTATTCTTCTAAATATATATTTTGATACATTGTTATTTCCAGACTTTCTCCATTACTTCTAACACTTTCATGCTAATGAGACAGTGTTTGAACAATATGCTAATAACTGTTCTAACAAGTTTAATCTCTTTTTTAATCACCTGACAAATTCCTACCAACTGCTCCAAAATATACTACTACTTCAACTACTTCAGACCTTCCCCTGTTACAGCATAATTATAGCTCCAAGCCCTCCAAGAAGCTTTGCTTTTCAACATATGTATTTCCAGGCAGGTCCTTTAAAACATGTATTGGCACCTCCCTTACAGCAGCAACACACCAAGCATGCTGCCAGTTCTAACAAYGTTAATCATCTCCTGATCAAACACTTATTGAGCACTTCTGCTCCTAGAAATCGTCACACTGGTCCTTTTTCTTTTTGCATGACTGAGCAAATCCAGTCAGAAATGTCTTCCTTTCTGCATCTGCACATACACACAACCAATACTATGCAACATAACACCCTACTGTGTTGAATGTGTGCCACTCTACACTGCTCAGCAGAAATAGTCCATGCTTTTTTATTCAGTCAATTTATTTCCTCTTGCCACTTTTCCCCTCCACAAACTTAGCCACTTGCATTTTAATTAAGTCTGAAATCAGCATCTTTTTTTGCTTTAAAATTTTTCCCTAAGTATTCCTATATACAGTTTTCTCATGTCAAAATGAATTGCACTACAAGTATTGAATTCCTCCAGAGTAAAACTGGAAGAGAACAAAACAAAAACAGCTATTACCACTTAGTTTGCCAGGTTTMAAAAAAATACCTGAGGTATAACTAAATTAAAATGCAGCACAACTTTATTTTTAAATCTGTGAAATTGGCATTACACCAATACACCTGCATGAAAAAACCCTACTATTTAGAGAGGAAGAACATGATGGACTACCTCCACACATTTTCTCTCCTAAGAGGGGAAAAAAACATAGTGTGAATTTTTGAAACTGTGAAGCATGAAAGGAAATTTGTCCAGTATCCATATAGTTCACATTTTTAGAAATCCTCTTTAAAGAGTAACTATGCACTTCTCAGAAAAGCCTTTGCAATATACGCTTAAATGACAACTGGTCAAGTTACAATTAGTTGTTAATTTTTAAGCTGCCGTAGTCTCCTCTCAATTGTGACACTGATGGTACATTTTTGTGCCCTCCTCATACTAAGATATGATGGGATCAGTTACCACCACACAATTGCTGCACAACCAAGAACAGAAGTTTTTGGAGAAGGAAAACAGGAGACATGCGGAGGAGGAAATATGGGAGACTAAAAACTCTGCACTACTTATCAGCCAGACTTTCACCCCTAATACAAATCAAAATTAGAGAGGCAACATGAAGAGAAAGCAAGGGAAAATAGCTTGGCCAACTCTGATGTAACATCTACTCCAACATCAGAAGACAGATGGAGGCAGAGAGAGAAGAAATTGATTGATCTGCAAATTAAGCAGAATTAATTGCGGGTTTTTGTTTTCCAAAAAAGCTGCAATATGAGATGGCATAACTGAAGGCAGCATGAACTGGCTGGTGTCATTTATAACAAGAGACGAGTTATTCAACAAATACTTCACCCACCTCCTCTTAGGGCAAACTTTTCCCTTGTGAGTCCTGCCTACTGTCTCCTTTTCAAGGGACTTCAAYATCACACAGCCAAACACTGCCCTCAGTATAACTTCTACAATCCCTAAATTTAGCAAGTCTCTATCAGCACACCACAATATTCAAAATTATTAAAATAAAAGTACTTGACTACTCATCCAAGATAGTTTATTGTCTGGATAATTACAGTAAGCTTTCACTGACATTGTATGTAAACAGCAACACATGCTGCTTGACACTGAGCTGACTGACATGATGCTGTCTTTCTCAACTGGCAATCACCAGCTGTAAAATATTCAAAATTGTATGAAAGATTGCAACATASACTTATTTTTCTTCAAGCTTTATAAAATAGAGCATTTCAGGACAGCRGGTTTATTTGCTACCAACAGCAACATTAGCAGGGCARCACAGAATTTCAAATTCAGCCAAGWGAAAACACTTAAGTTCTTTGGCAAATATGATGGGAATTTCTATGGTTTAGAACATTTAAAACCCCAAACAGTTAAACCACAAATCTGTTATCAAACCATGCCATCAAGACTTCACAGGCTTGTTACAACTGGTTCCMAAACTCAAGCCATGCAATGAAAAGAAGGAAATTATGTGGAATCACAAAATTTAACCTATGGTTCTTGTTCTGTTGCCTTAGTATTTTAATAAATATAATGAAATTAATTTCATGAACCTTTAGGACTGAGTACAGCAAGCAACATCAAGAAAACTGAAGATTATCTTAAGCATCAACAGTTGCTAAATGACTAGCAAGCAAAGAAAAACCCTCTTACCGAAACTGTATAAATAATCACAATTCCCTGAGMATAAATTTAGTATATTTTATGACTAAAAGTGCTGAGGATGTGCATATGTTCTTCCTTGGAGAAATTATGTGCTATCTACAATGACCAATAATTACAGATATTAAAAACACACATTTACTTGAGTCAAGACATCAACAGGCAACAGGCCAGGATTCCACACAGCAAAGTTCTCTATGCTTAGTGCAGTCTTCAGTCAAATWRAATTAAATWAAATTAAATGTATTATATTCATCTGCGTATTTTCTATTTACTTGTCCCATCAACACTGTAARTAATACTAAATTGTAATTGTGCTTTGGAGCAACAACAGGGGCAACAACAATATTTTACCTACAGGTAAAATATTAAAACATCAATTCCAAACACAGACCCTATATTCACATCAGGAACTAGATATGACAGAACTGGTTCAATAAAATCTGAGAATTCACCTGCTCTGAGAGAMAAGCTAACAATTCATCTCCCTTGGGGTTGTTTTTCTACTCCACTAGGACCAGCAGGGAAGCAGGTTTGGCTACATTAAGCTGTAGGTCACCATGGGGCTCTCCACAGTTTTCCACAACGAAAACCAAGGGACCTGCTGGAGCTGACAGAGTCCTCTTCCTGCACGCCCACCATGCAATTAATAGATGCAGATCTTGACCAAACGTAAAATCAGGACATGGCCAATTAAACATGTTGAAACAGAACCCAAGAAATGGGTTTGTATCCCACTAATCAGATGCAGTCATAGCAATAAAAAACAGCCCAACCCTTCCCAACATCTGAGTGTCAGTGATGATTATTCTTTAGTAATTACTTTGCAACTAACCACCATCTGCCTTATGCACATTATTCAGCAACTCTGACAAAGTGTTCTTATGTGCCTTCTTGGAACAGTTTAAATATATGCATCAAACACCTTTAAGAGACTTAAATATATTTTGCCTAAGAAGCTCCTTCAACTGTCCTAGCAAATAGACTCAGCTTTACTTTACATTATTGGATACCACCAATAGTAATTTGGACTGAATACTGAATAATACAGAACTGAGCAGCAGGAAAGTATGTTTCTTCTAGTTGTCCCTTATATTTAAGCAGAGTCTACATAAATATCCATGATTATGCTATTTCACAATTTTACCTTTTCTCCCACAGAACTCAATGCTTGATCTAGCACCCCATGAATAGGTAGAGAAGATAAAGTAATTCTCTTATTGATCACTGCTCCCTACAGAAGGGAAGGCTGCATCAGACCATGGTGGTACATACTGCTCCCAATACCCTTCCAGGCCTTCAGGTAGCAATCCAGGTGATGAAATAAAGATTATACTTATTAAATTTGCAATGTGCTTCCAGGCTTTCTGGTGGGAGGGTTGACAGGTTGATAGGAGGGGGCTGTAAGCACTTTAGAGAACAAAATTAGAATATAAAATGAACTTGACAAATTGGAGAAGCAGCCTAGGGAAAAAAGGAGATTTAGCTCAATGAGAACCCAGTGGAAGATTCTGTGTTTAGCCAAGAACAATTAACTGCTCAGATAATGGATAATAACCACTGCTGAGGTTGCAATTCTGCATAAAAACATAGCCCACAAGAATCCAAATATAATTTAACAATAGTTCAGGTTTTACAACAGAAAAAAWTAAAAGGCAAAGATTATACTGGGATTTAGGAGAAAAATTATGGACAAGTACCCTAATTGTTGTACCAGCTCTGGTAATGTCCCACTGGGCACTGAAATGAGATATATACACTTTGGAAATAATTGAAGGTAAAGAAACAAGAATTAATATAAAATACAATCCATCAGGATGAGGATAGAGTTAGAGCTGTTTTGTTTAAAGAGAAGATTACTGAGGAGGGACAAATGTTTTTAAATACTGGAGCTCATACTCATACGATGCTGAACAAGAAGTAAAAGAGTTCAAAGATATAAGTGCAATTGGCTCTGAGCTGAGACCCTTACCAGCYGTCTTTCTAGCAATTCTGTTATTTTCATTACCCATCTAGTAATTCATTTTAATGGGAAAGTCTTCAATACACAAAGCTAATAAAGTGATAAAGTGAATCCTTGCTCTCTAGGAAGGTTTGCAAGGGAGTTTATGGCTTCTTCCTTTTCCAGATAAGATGAAGAATTTGAAAAGCCTGTTTATTCTGTGCGCTCTCTTTACTGCAACTCTTAGAAGTTGCCCCATCAGATTTCAGGCTTATTCTCTCTGCTTCTTACATAAATTTCTTTCTTCCTGACATATTTAAATTGAGAAATAACCACCTGCTGAAATCAATACTGAAAACTAAGATAATGCTAGCTATTTTTAGTAAGAATAATATCATCACACTCCTAGTCATCATCCTGAAATTTTCTCACTGGTAGAGAAAAAAATAAATAAAAAAACTCATGTTTCACAGCTAAAATCAAAGTTCTGTGCATAAGTTTGCCTTTCAAGACAATGGATTCCACTTAATGACCACATTCAGCCACTGATTAAAAGCAACTGCTTCTATTTTCCAGGCCATGTGACTCTCCAGTAAGTTGTAGCATGTTCTTACCATTTCCAAGCTGAATTAAAATCACTTTTACATTTTTTTTACCCCTCCCCAGAGTATCCTAAAGTATAGGTTTGACTGCACTTGCACATTGAAGCTGTAGTACTTCAAACAATATCACAATATTTCAAATGTATTTGAATATCTATTTCCTACTGGCACCAGTTACAAAAACATTAAATCTAGGAGAAAAAAATAAAAGTGATGAGTTTTTCATCATGTCAACAATCCACACTAAGGCTGATGAAAGTTGATTTAAATTTTAAGTTATGTAACCATTCCATATGGTGGCTGTCATATACAAAAACTTGAATGAAACTACCCTGTGTGCAGGCAATTAGCAAAATTTTAGATACTAAGTATTTCAGAAGAATTTATTGCAATAGTGAGGTTGTTTTGGCAAGACGGTATATCAGATTTATGGAACTTGAAGCTACTAGGTTTGCAGAAATTAAAAAGTACATCTCTGTTGGATGTGTTCACACACACGGAACATCTGTCTGCATCAGCAGGTAAAGCTAATGCAGAGAGCATATTSCAAAATATGCATTTTAGCTTCTACATTTTGCATAAAAAGTAGTCTTGTGTTTTGGTCTAGTGAATCTGTCAAAAGGAGAATTTATATGAACATCCGTAAGAATAAGTTMCCATAAAATCATCCTACATGATTCAATCATTTAACAAGCTTGAGAACACAAATGGTAAGTTGCCAAAATGCCATTCCTTTCCTTGCATCATCTTGGTTATTTGCAGCTGGAAAGGGTCAGCTCTGAGTTTGCAAAAGACAGTAATATCAACTTTTCTTCTTGACATTTCCACATATATTAAAGTATTAAATAACATCTATCTGCAGATATTAAGGCGGAATAGGGATTCAGATCTGCATCAAAGAATGGCTCATTCACCTGCTTCAGTCAATGCATAGCACCTGGCTGAACTGTAAAATTGCCTAAGCCCTTTGTTTCATCAACATTATTTCACAAATCAGGCAGCAATCCACAATCATGGCATATCTAATCAGACTGCAAATAAAAGTCAACATTTAAGCTGTTAGGGCAAACCCCACAGTGTCCATGGGCATCTATATACAAGCCTCAAGATGATGTACATGAGGCCTTTCTGATGAAATGTTAATGCAAGTGAAGTGAGAAACACAATACTGTAAGTTATTATACAACACTGTACCACTCAGAGGTCCCAGCTGAGATAAAAGCACCATACCATAAGCACTACACAAACAAGCAGAAGTAACTATTTTGACTCAAACAGCTCACAAATTAAGTAAATAATAAAAAAGAGAGGGAAGACTGAACAAAGTTGTTCAAGCTTTTCTCTACAAGTGAGAGAACTGAAAGGTTTAAAGGAGACAGATAGTGAAAATTCCACGATCCAAAGATGATTCTTTTCAAAGCCATAATGTACACATACACACAGAGATGAAGTTTTCCCTTTAACCTTGCTGTAAAATCTTACATAGATCTACAACTTACAGAAGCTATGTCAGTAGCCCAGGCATTACTTTTGGTATCAGTGTCTCTTTATCACAAGGAAGGTACACAATCATTTAGATGCAAATGTGGCAAAATGTCCAACAAAAAACTTGCCTTTAAAAAAAGCAGAACCCTGCATTTACAAATATTTCTGCCCTTTTCTMATGGCCATCGAATTAAAGTACTTTGCAATATATTCCTTCGTGGTTTGCTAGTTCATGTTATTATGTCTGACCTGACWCCCTCCACCAAAATTATAGTTTGAACAATCACAGGTGAGCATTCTGCTATATTAACACAAAACCAATTAGGTTTTACAATTAAATATTTTCTGATCTTTACCAGTAAAGTAACAAAATTCATTCATTTCAGSCCCTGAATAAACAAAAGAATGGACGATTTTAAGACCGAAGGTCAAAACATATTCAATAAACTTATCTGACCTGTGAATTATCAAAGCACATACAGACGTTATTAAAGATACATGCTTTCCAACTTGTCCTTATGAAAAACTAACTATGGCTTCCAAACCTGTTGAACAACTTCATGGCATTCCTCTCCCATTCAGATTAGTGCATACTTCTTCCCTTTTATCTACAAATAGCGTTCTTATCAATGGATGGCCTCAATAAACAGTTTAGTAGTAATTACTGTTTGTCAAGTGTTTGTAGGTGTTATATGAGTAAATTTACATTCTTTTCTTTGCAGATTTTATGATCAAGCAGCATTTAACATAAAAATGGATCTGCTTCTTACTAATAAAACAGAATAAGACACATCATAATCTGTAATACTGTAATGGTGTCCACCTTGCAAATTAGCTACCTTTGAGATGCAAAGATTCTCTCAAAATTTAAACCAGACTTATTTTAAAAACACAGATTTGCAAAAACATCTTAGCTGTCCTTTGAAAAATATTAAGATTTGTTGAAACCACAAAGCAGACCTTAGTCTTCCCTTCATGGTTCCACAGAACACTTGAAATTATTTACATTATATTATTGAAGTTTCTCATTAAAAAAAGGTGGGGCATAAAACCCCACCAAACATTAGTTTACTAAAAGTTAAGACCAAAATGCACATTGTTGATATTACTCATTATATTTTCTCTCTTTTAATGGGAAAAAATCCCCCATTCTTTAAATAGTTTTACATTGCTGCTTGCTATTTCATACATTAGGTTTGAGAGACATTTCAAAAGTAGAGATTATTTTTTCAAGGCTCATTCTCACAAAGCTCATTAAAGCAACTGCCAGGAAGAATAGCACCTGAATGGTACATAACAGATCCATCCGTCATCCTAACTCCCCCTCATACATCAACAGAGGGACACACACAAGCCATAACTGCATATTTGAAAAACTCTCCTGCAACAGAAGTTAAAGGTGCACAGCTTGGAAACCCCCATGGATCAGCATGGAGGAGATTTTACAAACAAACAATCTTATTAAGTACAAGTAAGTATCTGATTAGATGAGAAAGATCAAGCAACCRAAGTATCATCACTGGAATTCAACCACCAAAATATAGGTAAAAGGCACCTATCAGAGTTATAATTACTGTAAAGGATGTAAGCCTGTACTTGAGCTCAGACAGTACCCCATGCAGGGTCCCATCCAGGGCCAACGCTCGGGGTTAGTCTCAGCTTGCAGCATCTCACCTGCTGGAGCATGACTCCCYTCCTGCACGGCTCTCCCAGCCCGTGGCACTGGCAGCAGACCACACTCTGTTAGCAGAGGTCTAATGCCACCCTCCACACTGTTGGAGCACTGGAGGAAAGCTAGGAAGTTACAGCTGTAACTCCATATGCTCCTAAAGCAATCCAAGTACAACTGTGCACACTGAAACAGGTGTTTCAAGTTTTGGCAGCACAGCAGATTTATAGCATAATTTGTATTTTAGACACTGACTGGATTCAATTTTAGCATGAAAGACAGGATTGTATGCTGTTAAACTTTTCTGTTATGGTCAGCCATAGACCATCTACCTCAACATCAAACAAATATTTTAAGTTAAGTATAGGAGGATATTTCTAAAGAAAAATAAAACATGTCCATAGCTTCAAAACTCTGTCTCTTAAAACATGTTTTAAGTACATAAAGGTGAAAATAACAACAACATACAAATTACATACAAGATCACATTTGAGTCAAAAATCTTAAGAGCTATCCTTCTAAAACAGCATATTATAATGGTTTCTAAAGATTAAAACACACTGAAATGCAGTTAGCAAATTTTAGAAGCACGGTACAAATAACAATAAGAAACTTTTTTTCTCGGTGTATCAAATGCCCTTCAAAGGTATTTGCAAGCCAAATATCAAAGCACACTTCAAAATCCACACAATAATAAAATCTAAAAGTTGAATGCAACATGAGTATACTAGAGTATAATCAAACCAAAATTAATCCATTTTCTTAATCAAAATCTAAGAGAATAGCAAAACAGCATGAAGCAGTAGWAACAATAATTTTGTAAATACCTAGCTTAGAAACATGAGATATGTGGAAAAACTAACAGTTTTAAAAACAGGCTGTCATGATTTCTAACAGGATATTGTCTCTGGTAAACTACACAACCGAGAAGCACTTTGTTTTCCTATTACAAAATGCTGATCAGGTCCATAACCCTGAATAGAGAGCTGCATAATGGACAACTGTAATCCAGCACTGCCAATAATGAATGTAGCAGGAGTCAGTACTAGATCCAACACTTTCTGGGAGAAAAAAACCCTGTATCCTCAGATCTGATATGAAAACACTGCGTAAACACATTATAATCAAATAGTTTAATCTTCTATCACACCAATGCAAGCACAATAACCCATCTGAACAGATACTGAACTGCTCTAGACTGCACTGTTCTCTCTAGATTAAGTTTTTACAGCACGACAATACCTATTTGACAACGTCCACAGCCAGGTTTTCTTTTCATGTGCATTTCTGCAAGACTTGACATTTACAATACTTACGCATTGCAATAAGGTTTCTTTTCATATCCTTTGTAGTTATTCATGTTCAGAGCCATTTTGCAAACTTCACAGTGGAAACATCCTTTATGCCAGTACTGTAAATAAATGTAAAGTAGAATTACTTAGGGCACTGATATTTTCAAAGCAGTGTTAGGGTAYTGTAAACATATAAACACAATTACTTGTCAATATTTTGGCCATGCATTATAGGTCTCTCAACTAAATCAAAATAATTACTTTCACATGAAACCAAAGGTACTTCTGAAACACTCTCAGAAACGTAAATTCTCTGCTAAGGTGAATGCCAAGACCCCCGCATGCTGACCTTGCCAGGATAATTTTAAAGATAACTGAAGCAGGAGTTTGACGTTTTCCCTGTTCAAAAAAAACCAAACAAACAAAAAAACCCATGCCGCTTGCTAAGAATGCAACACTACGCGAATGCAATCACTAACTAATGTGACGGCTGGCTTTTAGGTACGCCGCACAGACACTAAATTTAGCACATAATACGGCATTTTCCTCCTGTGGCTTCTACTGCCTCGCCTTGCCTTTCCGGGGACGGTAATTTGGCGCATCTATCACAGCCTCACTGTTGTTATTTACGGACCGACCGCGCTGGGCTGGAACCGGTGCCACCGGTGCCACCCCCGCGGGACGGGGCCGCCGCCGCCGCCCGCTGCCCGCGCCGAGCCGGCCATGGCGCCAGGGGCACCCGAAACCGCCCCGGCTCGGAGAGGCAMCGGCAACTACAGCCGGGAAAGGGCCGCCTGCAACTTCATCCTCCGGGGAGCCGGGGGGGCCGCGGGGAGCCGGGCACCGTCATTCCCGGGCGGGCACCGCAGGGCGCCCCGGCCGCTGCGGGCCCCGYTCGCCCCGCGGCAGCGGCGACACGGCGGCTGCCCCCGCCGGCGGTGACAGCGCGGGGCCCGGCGCAGCGGCGGCCCTGGAAACGCTGCATTTGCCACCTGCCGGCTCGCCCCGATGCCCCGCCGGCTCGGCCCTGCCCTGCCCGCCCCGCCGGAGCCGCGGGGAGCGGGACGGGCACGCCCGGGAGGCGCCGTCCCCGCCCTCCCCCGCGCCCCAGCACCTTGTCCAGGCAGTTGACTTTCTCGGTGGGATAGACCACTTTGCCACAGCGGGCGCACTGGGGGTTCATTTTGCGGCTCCTCTGGGGCGGCGGCTCCGGCGGGCGGCGGCGGCCGAGGTTGCGGCGCGGCGGGCTGCGCTGGACGGGGCTGCGGGAGGCCGATCTAGCATCCCCTGCCCTGGCGGGGACGCCGGGGGTCCTCAGCGGCTGCGGGCGGGCGAGGAGGTCATCGGCGGCGGCTGTGGAGGAAGCGGCGCTCCAGCTGACTGCGGCTCGGCAGCATGTGCGAGTGGGCGGGCGGGGAGCCGGCGCTGCTGCCGCCCCCGCCGCTCGCCGCCCGCCCCCGCCGCCTCCCCCGTGTGCCTGCGCGCTCGGCTCGCCGCGCCGCGGGCTCCGTGACTCACGCCGAGCCCCGCGCTGCAGCCGCAAGCCAAGCCAAGCCCACCGGCGCGGCCCGCAGYGAGGGGAGGGCAGAAGGGGAGGGCGAGCCCCGCGCCGCAGCCGCCCCGAGCGGGGCGAGAGGGCTGCGGGGGGGGGACCCGCTGCGCCTCTGGGCGCACCTGCCCGGGACGCGCCGGGGCGGGGCCGGCCCCTGCGAGAGGGAGGGAGAGGGAGATGGACATGAGCATGGAGATGGCGATAGATGGAGAGCGAGATGAGATGGAGAGCGAGAGCGCGGGGCAGCGACGGTGCTGCCGGGGCCGCGGGGAGCTCGGGAGCTCCCCGAGGTGAGGCCCGAGGCCTGGCCGTGCGCCCGTGGGCACCTGCCGGCCGCGGCCTCCCGCCCGCCGCACCCGCAACCCCGCAGCACCCGCGGGTGCGGAGCCCCCGCGCGCCCCCAGCCCTGTGGCCCGGGAGTTCTCGGGCGCGGCGTTGCAGCCTGGCCGGGGCTGGGTCTCGCCGGTTCTCACCAGCGGTCCCGCGGGGCAAGCGAATYGCAGCCGGAATGGCAAATGACGCTCCTCGGAGCAGGCTCTGGGCAGTCATTCCTGACTTGCTCTGCAGCGCTGTGGAGCGGTACAGATAGAACTCATGCGGGTTTTCTTCACTGTGGACTTCTTCRACTACCTGGAATATAAACCACGCTGTGGAAAGCACTTAAGCCAATGCAGCGCAGCCTTTTCTGAGGTTTTTTTTCAGTAGTGYAACACTCTGTGTGGCTCACAGCAAGGACAAATTCTGCACATACTTGGGTGTTATTAAGTAATCAGAATGCAGTCAGCTAAACGGGAATAGTTGGCTATAATTCTGCCTTAGCAACCCAACTTTTATTCACTGGCTGTTTAAAGGCACAGGGAGAAACAGTAATTTCGTTGAAATTAATAATATATGTGATTAAATGAGAAACACCTAATCAGGCTTTAAATATTACATGATGGAAGTTGTAAAGCTGCCTCTGTCTCATCTAGCCTGAAACATCTGGCACCCAGTGAAACTCAATGTTGAGATGCTGGCTGTGCTGCAAGCAACAGGAAAGCGGATTTGCAGGTAGTCCTGTAAATGTTTGTTGCCTCCTGTGGCTATCTCCTGCAGTAGCAAATAGGCAATGACCAGCCCCGTTTCTGTTCCTGTGATCTACATGCTGGTCCTTTTCACAGCCAGTGCTGGCAACCTGCAGTTCTCAAAAATCCTGTAGCAGATCTTTTTCTTSTTGTTGTTGTTAACCAAATTACCTTTGATATGGAATTTAAGATTTGTCTTCTCACTGTTCCTCATTGACAATAGCATGATAATCTTTTCACAAATACCACGAGGCCAAGTTGGCCTCAGTCTAAGATTTCCCAGACAGAAATAGGTGCACAAACACCCTGCAGTGGCAGTGCAGTGRTTCTCATCCTTTGCTACCTCTGTGCTGTACAGATTACCTTACACTCTCTCTTGGGCAGTCTGGCTGGCTGTGAACAATGGCTTTTATTCAGGAACTCTGAACACTAGGCTTCTGAGTATGCTGATAAAGGAAACTTGAATACATGGTTACTCAGTGCTTTCTGTGGGAACTSTTGTTTGGGGATCTGTCTAAAATCCCATCTGAGTTGAATTAGGCCCAACACACAGGTAAGCAATCTCCATTCTGCAAAGCCTACACGRTAGGGAGGAGCAGCAAGTCTGTACTGGAGACTGGGATGGCGACTGATTTAAATTAATCTCAAATAGAAAGCAACGAATATATATATTTACTTATACAGAAAAAAATCTTTCTTAGATGACAATTCTTTCCTAGCTTAGATTCTACCAATTGTATGCGAAAAGACTCTGTAGCCCATTGGAAATAACGAGAGGCAGACAGTTTATGAGAGGCATCAGCACCTATGGAATCTTTGAGATAGAGGCTTCATTCCTGGAAGTTCCAGATTATTARCATCCCAGTTAGAGCCTTCTCATGCAGACAAAAATCATTTGGATATTACTCTTACTCTCAATGTTACAGTGAAATCCCTCACCTTATTCTTGAAGGAAAAGCTTTTATTAACCAAAATATCAACACTAAAAATGGAATTGTAACATCATCTGCAGTTGGATCTGAATTGAGTGTTTCAGCAGTATGAAAACATTCCAATATTTCTCATTTTCAGGATCCTTTTATTAACTATTATTTCAGGATCCTTTTATTAACTTTTATTAGTTTTCTTCAGAAAGGGGAGAAATTAGTGTCTGAATCATGATCTTCATTTCCACAGTATGCGTCTCTTTCCTCATCATCACAACCTTTTTCTGCTGCTACTGTRGTGAAAAATGGGTTCTTTTGCTCCATACAAACCAGTAAGAAAGAAAAATCTGCTTCATCCATGATAGTGAGAAAGCAGGAAGTGTTACTCACCAGTAGACTTTCCTTTTTCTGGGTAGGTAATGGTGCAATGGTAAAGTCCAGCAAAGCAAAATACAACAACCCTGCTATGTCACTGACTAAGGGTGTAAACCAAAGGCTGTGAAGCACAGAGGGACAAAGACCTCGCACTCTAAGAGCTGCTGCTGCCAGCAGGAAGCCTGTGGTAGGTGGTGGACCTCTAGGCAAGTTCAGGCATTGATTCCCAGCTGGTATCTGTTGCCAAGTTGTAAGTGGCATCCCAAGATTTCAGGCCATTATACTTCTCTCATCTAGTGCATTTCAGGGCTGATATCTGGCCTAGATAAGTGTGTGTTTAGCTGAGCAGTACAAATTACCAACACTCGCAAAKAGATGTTTTTTCAGCATGCCTATAGTGGCCAAGTGCAAAAGACCTTCTAGGGCAGCTGTGTTACAGAATTAGAAATATTATGACTAGGTAAAATGGTGATTACAAAAGTTCCTATTTCTATGGCATAATGCCCTCATCAATTGCATTTTCTATTTGTTTGTTTGAGAGGCAGGTTTTCAGTGTTCCAATTAGTTTGTTTGGTCAATAAACATACCAATGTGTGCTGCAGAAAAACACCTAAATCATTATAGTGAGAGGTATTTTCACATGTTGATACTGAGACAGGAAGGTTTCAAAAACCTGTTAAACTAGAAAGTTACCCTATGTTATTGGAGGTGACTTGGCAACATCTTGAAAGAGACAACCCATAGAGGCTTGTAGGTATCTGAGGTTTATCTCTAGTTCTTCTAAAAGCTTTCTTGGAGCTTTCTCAGCTTTCTTTCCCACAAAATAGATCCCTTATAATACATCTCCCATAGCTGGAGTTTAGATTTGTTGGAGCAATCGAGTGAGCTTAAAGGATGAAAACAAAGCCCTCTGTCTTGAAAGTCACCATGCATTTCAGAAGCCATAAATAAAAGCTCAGAGAAACTGTTTACTACTTTGATGATCACATGAAGACATGGTCTTTTCACCCAAATTTCTACAAACTGAGTCTCCTCATGAAGTTATGGTTGTATAAAACCCTATTGAACAAAATAGGAGTCCATGTAAACATAGTGATGTATCTTCTTTCCATGGCTAAGAATGTGACTTTCTTTCCATTGAGAAACATATTTTTGAATTTACATTTTTGGGGAAAAAAAAAAAAAGCTATTAACATTAACATTTGATGCCCCCCCCCCCCATACAGTGTTGTTATTCAGTCATTTTTCTGGAATAAATTTGCCAACATGTACGTAGAACCCGCTGGACTGTTTTAAAACACACTGTTTGGTGTATTTCACTGATATTTCACACAGTTGGTCTGTTCTTTAAACAGATATAAAAGGTGGCATAACTGGCAAATKAAGATAATGTACTAAAAATACTATTTTATTGTTGTAACAAGCTGTTGTAACATTTGGGCGCCAGTTCTAGCAGATAACAGGCATTGTGTCATGTTTAGGTGGAAGGATGATATCACAGATCTCACTGCATGGAGAATTGCAGATGAAGTCTCTAAGCAGTMCTGCAGTACAGATAAGTAACACTGGGAGAGGTTTTGTGAAATTCTGTGGCTGTCCTAAATTATGTAGGAAGGGAACACATTAAACCAAAATGCTGGCTGGCACAGGAATTGACCGTCAAGTTTTTGTCCCTTACGGTTGAGTTTAGGATCAGCCACTTAGAAGAAGAAACTGCRCGGTTACATTTCAAATAGAAACAATGTAACTTTAATGTGACCTTGTTYAGAGCTGCCCAGGGTGCTGTTAGGGAAACGTGCTTTTAAATTCTCTGCTGTGAAAGGGTAATTTACGCTTTCCCATGCAAGGATTGGTGGAATTGGTGGAAGCCTGTTTTCAACTTCAGCTATAGAAAAGCTCCCTACCAAAACCAAAACAAACCCAACAATGGTTAGACTTTATTATTTTGTGCAATATGATCCAAAATTCACTCTGCAGTGGAATCTCAATGCGCATTTTCAGAATTACTCAATCCTTAGCTGCTCAGATTAATCTAATAGGGCAATGAAATACTGGAACAAAAGTGGTTATTCAATCAGCAACAGTGTTTTCTGTTCTCAGACTCTCTTTTCTTCACTCAAAAATCATGCAAACTGAATACTGCATCCCACAGCAGCTATATGCTTAACAAATGCATAAAAACGTGATGGTGACGAGTCAGTGTGATTTATAGGCTCAGAGAATGTGTTGAATTGGAAGGGACCCATCAGGATKATGAAATTCAACTCCTGGCCCTGTGCAGACACCCCAAGGATCCCACCATGTGCCTGAGAGCCGAGCAGAAAGTTGTTACTTAGCTCATTTGGTTTTGTTTGACCTTAGAAYGGCTGATTTATGGGCATTAAGTAGATTGAGGGCTTCATTCAGGTGCAAGTCTTGTTACCTTTGGTCATATGTATGTGTTTTTAAAAAGCATYTGGCATTAATGAAGCACATAGTCCCTGTAATTCAGGTGCACAAAGCAGGTGGAGTTCTGTGGACAGCAATACACAAGGTGTTTTGAGAATTTGGCAGTGCATGCTTGAGTGTCAGCTGCTCTGGCAGGCACACCCAGAGAGGGAGACACACGAACACACAGAGAAAGCTGTCACCATACATCCTTGTGGGCTGTGTCTTCAGTGACTTGGGAATGTAGAAACAGTCAGCCTGACTTAGGGTTCAGTAATGCATTCTACCATCAGAGGCTGGGGTGCTGCACACCCATCACATTAAACCTGCATGTCCCAGAGTGCTCCTCACTGCCAGGGCTGGTCCCAGTGCCCCAGGTCAGCCATTCAGTCCCTAATTCCACCTACAGACCCAAAACTGCATAGGGAGCAGTCTGAAATCTGRAAGCCTCCCAAATCAAATTTCCACATTCAGTGACAGAGCTTAAATTATATATACATTATTAGAACTTTTTTTTATTTCTATAATCCCCTCCTCTTTGTTACAGTCACTGTATTTTTCAACCCRGTTACAGCTCAGAGGATGTTCTAGACACATAAATGAGTATCTTTGGTTTATGTATATTTCATTTAATGTATTAGGTTTTTATCAGCTCTGTCATTATGTCCCTTCCTAGTCAGAAAAACATAATGCTACCATGTTTTGCAAGAATAAAAACAACTAAGAAAAAATAAGAATTAGGGGAGATTTAAGGTCTACATATTTTGCTTGATAAATTAACTATTTGTCATCAAGTAATTTATACAGGAATGAAAAGCTATCATCAGAGCTCTTGGAGAAGCTGAAGAAGATTGTCTTCTGTCAGCCTTACATTCTGTGCCAAGAATTAAAACTAGTTGCTTTATCTCAATTTAAAGAGATTTTCAAAAACTTTATCACTACAGACAACAAATCCAAAACAGGCAAAAGTCTCTATGCCAGACTAAGGCTAAGGAAGGACAGAATGTTAATTATTCATTCTGTTTYAATAGCTATTACTATTACTAAAGCTACTTGGTTTTGCTTATGAAGATTAAACAGAACAAAAATGTTATTAATTGTGGATATTGTTCATAGCTCTATGTTTAGCCTGAGAACAAAATAGGAATTTAGAGATAGACTTAGGGTCCTAAACAATTTTAAAACCTAATGAGAAGGTTCTGGTAGCTTTGAATAAATGAAAACAATGCCATTATTCATACTCTTGTCTAYGCAACCACTTTCCCATTATTTCCAAAAATAGTAGTTGAGTAGCTTCCTGCCTAAATAAACAGTTCACGTAGATAGAACTTGGGCTGTAAAGCTTTTCAAAATAAGGTTTCCTTCATTTGAAGCTGAACAACATAGTGAAATACAGGAAGGGTTGGGCTGTGATTGGACTGGATTCTTTAAGTTAATGTTTTAGAAGGTTACGTGACCAGCTCAGAATAACTAAATGCACTGACTCCGTGCATGGTCTGCAAGCRTTGCAGGGAACACGCTCCCGCCACTGCCAGGAGAAATAGCCTCTTGTAATAAAGATACATAATCATTAACAAGCTTAACTCTGGACTTCAGAGGAATCTGAGTTTCCAGCCCTTCTAGAAAGGTTTTAAAATTCTGCCTTCCCAGTGCAGRCCTGACAAATCTCACACATCAAGAGGGAGCCTCACACGTTCAGCTCCCGAACTGGCTCCCCTGCAGCTGGCCCTGTTTCACACTCATTTGCAGCCCTGTGCCACGGCTGCTGTCCCATTCTGCACCCCCTGTGCCAGGCACAGCTGGGTGGCCCAGGCTGCGGCCAGCCAGAGTCCCAGCTTCTGGGAGGTATCAGGAAACCATCAGCAAAGAGGAGCAGGCTGCACAACGCAGCATGGCTGCATTGCTGAATAGAACAATGGATTCCAGGGGAATTCCTGGAAATCYGGCAAATCCCTTTCCAGAAAGTAGGAAGTAAAATCTCCTCATAGCTCAATGTAAGCATTTTTCCAATTTGTGTTAATTTTTTAAGTTTTCTGTTCTGAACACAGYGATTATAAGTCCTAAGGCTATTAAATAATGTATTACAATCTTTTAAGGCTATAATCTATAAATAAACAAATGAAAAAAAAAATGAGAGATCAGACACACTACAGGTTTAGGTCAGGAAGACAATGAGGGGTGATATTCTTCTCCCAGCAATGACTTGGCTTCTGCAGCACCATTCCTGGTGCTGGGCTTGCATGCTAATAAAGAGAAAAAATGGAGGAAAATTCACCTTCCTGAACACACCTGGACACAAACTGCTAAAAGCACAACAATAGTACCTTTAGGAAAGCCCATCTCATTTTGAGCTCAGCTCAGACACTTTAAAGATGTGACTAAATTCTTCCTTATACCTGAATTTTTAAAAACAGATMATCAAATGATAGAAAGATTGGGAACAAATGGCCAAGACAGAGACCCAGCCTTCACCCTTACCACTGTATGCCTCTCTGTGACCCGAAGAGCACCATTTGTGGCTTGGTGCACTGCTGCTTTCATTGAAAAGCCATGAAAAATAACTTGGAAGCAAAATGTCCTCTCTCCAACATCTTTTGGATTGTACTTTCATAGGCTTCTTTACTGGGCACAGAACAAGTTCTTGTTTCAACCATCTTCCTAAACACTGAACTATCATATGGGGTTATATAAGCCTTAAATAGGGAAATAAACAATTTATTTCTGTTGYTTATTTTRTATTAAGTAAAACTACAGTAGAAATTAATAATCCATGGAAGTTTTTCATATATCTTAACTGTTTTCATTGATACAGTTGTGCTATGACTAGAAATTGTTGTGCATATTTTATTAAATCTATTTCATCTTTTTAGTCTGAAGCTATTATTTTTATTTCTTTCCTCTTTGCATGACACAACATAGGAAATAGCAGACCCAGTGTTACTGTCAYGGAAAAGATGCATGTGCCTTTCTTTGCATCATATGTCTGCACTTGCTCATGAACAAAAAGTTAGAAGACAAGAAACAAAACTAATTGTTCAGYCAAAAATTCATCTGAGTAGTCTAATCTTAAGGAAGGCTCTCAATAATGTTGCATTTTGGAGGAGAGCTTTTTTAGATATGATACACAGAAAACAAAGAGGAACTTTGAAAAGGGACTACTTAACTTCTTTTCCTTCTACCTTTACAACTGCAGCTAGCACATTAACTTCAGACTCAAAAAGTAAATGGAGAGCAGCCTTTGACATAAATTAAATATTCTAACATGTAATTGAGTATTTTCAGTGTGAAGTTCTCATTTTTCCCTGACAGCYTTCTATGAATTATCTTAAATGTTATCTTAGGAAATGCAATTATTATATGGAGCATTAAGCAGAGCAAAAATATTGGTACACTGCAGAGACACCAGTTAATTTTCTTTTGACTACTGAAGCATAAAAAATGGAAAACAGCATAGTTAAATGGTTCTAAAGTTACATAGTGGCAAGCAGCAAGTGAGTTGCCATGTGAAGGATACAGTTTTGGAACATGATCCAGGGGGAATTATTGTGAAGTTACACTGTACAGATATTTCATTCATTTGATTCACCTTATAAACGTCCTGTGGTGGATTCTGCTGTATCCACCTCTTCCCTGCTGTAAACTACAGACCAAATAGTCAACCTAAACGAGGTTGACTTGGTTGCAGAGTACATTTCCCATTATCGTAAGAGTGACATACTTGGTCYATCAAGGGAAGGAGGAAAAACTCGAGATCTTTTTCGAGATCAGTCTTTCAGAGCCTCTGCTGGTGCGACTGTCAGGCAGCCAGAGCACCCTGCTCCTGCAGCAGTGGTTGTATGAGGCAGCATGTCACATCTCCTGCCTCAGAGCAGAGAGCTCTCTTATGAAGGATTAGCACCACAGCCCTGAAGTTACCAGCCCAGTGTGCCTAGAGCACCTGGTGTCCCTGGGCTGCTGGGGTTTGATTCAATGCATGTTGAAATCAACTGAAACATTTTATTAACATTTGTGTGTGCTAGATTAGAGTTTAAATACAATAGACTATTTAATTTTCACTAAGGAGGGGTTTCAGCATGAACAGAAAACTGTGTAGTTGGTTACCATACACCACCTCTAAGTGCCATGAGCTCCTTTCACACCCAGCTGATGCAAGTGGACAGGAAGCTACTGAGATGGAGTTTTGAATAGGTCTTATCTTTCTCTTCATCACAGTTAAGTCTGATGAAAGAGAGGCCAGAGGGGCAGGTGCAGAAGGTGAAGCTCAAGGGCAGACTGGGCTGCAGTGGCCATGAAGTGATCGAGATCCTTGGGGCAGCAGAGAGGAGTCACAGCAAGCTCGCTACCTGGGTCTACAGGAGAGCTGACTTCGGCCTCCTCAGGAATCTGCTTGATAAAGCACCATGGGATATACAGACCTGGAGAGAAGAGGATTCCAAGAAAGTTCATTGATATTCAAAGATCACCTCCTCCAAGCTCAGAAGCAATGCATCYTGACAAAAAGGAAGTTCAGAAAAAATGTCAGGAGCTCCTGGACAAATTCAAACACAAAAAAGAAGAGAGTGAAAGCAGAGGAAGGTAGCCCAGGAGGAGTACAGACAGATTGGCCAAGCAGCCAAAGATCAGGTTAGGAAAGCTAAAGCCCTGATAGAATTAAACCTGCCCAAGGTCATCAAGGCCAACAAGAAAGTCTTCTATAGGTACACTGGTGATAAAAGGAAAACTAGGGAAAATGTGGGCCCCCTCTGAAAGGAAATGGGAGTCTTGGTAACAGAAGACCTGGGGAAGACTGAGGTATTCAACAACATTTTTGTCTCAGTCTTCACTAGCAAGTGCTCCAGCCACACCACCTGCGTCACAGAGGGGAAAAGCAGGGATTGTAGACCCATTATAGACCAAGTTTGAGACTGTCTAGGAACTTGAGGATRCACCAGCTCCCAATCTCTGTGGGASCTGATGAGATTCAYCCAGGGGTCCTGAAGCAACTGGTGAAGGAATTGACTAAGCCACTATCCATCATATGAGAAGTCATCATAGTCTGGTCAAGTTCCCACTGACTGGAAAAGGGGAAACATAACCCTCATTTTTAAAAGCAGGAAAAAAAGGAAGACTCAGGGAACTACAGGTCAGTTAAATTCACCAGTGTGTGGAAAGATGATGGAACAGATTTTCCTAGAAGTTATGTTAAAGCACATGGAAAACAAGGAGATGATTTGTGATAGCTGACATGACTTCACTAAGAACAAATTATACCTGACCAATCTGGTGACCTTCTATGATGGGATTACAGTGTTGGTGAATGAGGGAAGAGTTACTGACACCTGGAATTGTGCAAAGCACTTGTCACTGTCCTATACGATATCCTTGTCTCTAAACTGGAGAGATGTGTTTGACAGACAGTAGATAACTCAGTAGATAATGCTGTGCTAACTCTAAGAGTGGGGTCAATACTTCCATGTCCAGTGGAGACCAGGGACAGCTGGTGCTCTTCGGGGGCTGGCATTGGGACCAGCACTGTTTGACATCTTTGCTGGTGGCATGGACAGTGTGATTGAGTGTACCAGTGGCACAGAGCTGTGCAGTGCCCTTGACAAACTCTAGGGAAGGGATGACATCCAGAGAGAACTTGACAAGCTTGAGAGGTGAGCCTGTGCCAGCCTCATGAAATTCAACAAGGCCAGGTGTAAGATCCTGCAACTGAGTTAGGGCATTCCCAAGCAGAAGAACAGGCTGAGTAGAGACTAGATTGAGAGCAGCCCTAAGAACTTGGGAGTGTTGGTGGACAAGAAGYTTGATGTGACCCAGCAGCATGTGCTTGCAGCCCAGAAAGACAACAATATTTACAGCTGCRTCAAAAGAAGTGTGAGCAGCAAGTCGAGGGAGGTGACTCTCCCCCACTGCTCTGGGCTTGTGAGACCCCACCTGGAGAGCAGCATCCAGCTGTGAGGCATCCAACATAAGAGAGAGATGAACCCATCAGAACAAGTCCAGAGGARGCCATGAAGATGATCAGAGAGCTGGAGCACCTCTCCTGTGATGGCAGTCTGAGAGAAATGGGGCTGTTCAGCCTGGAGAAGAAAAGGCTGTGGGGAGTTGGTGAGCATTTTCTAGTGCCTAAGGGGAGCCTGCAAGGCAGCTGGAGAGGGACTTTTTAGAGTGGCATGTAGTGATAGGACAAGGGGAATGGCTTTACACTGAAACAGGGTAGGTTTAGATGAGATGCTGTAAGAAATTATTCACTGTGGTGCTTGGTGAGGCACTGGGACAGGTTGCCCAGAGGAGCTGTGGATGCCCCATGAACACCCTGAAAATGTTCAAGGCCAGGATGGCTGGGGCTCAGAGCAACCTGGTGTAGTGGAACATGTCCCTGCCCATGGAACTTGATGATCTTTATGGCCCATTGCAATCCAAACCATTCTAGGATTCTAYGATTCTGTTATTTCTGGGGACAGTTTTGAATACTATTGTACTGATTTACTTTAGAAGAACTTTAGAACTGTATATCCATAAGATCCTAATAAATAGATGTTACCCAAGTCAGCTTTCAAAGAGGGTCTTAGTAAAAAAAAAATTATTCATGATTGAAGAAAACTCAATAGTCCAACACTGGAAATTGTACTATGGGAACACTTGCAAACAAAACATGGACAATAGTAAACTTTCCCAMTTTGATGTTAGCAAATGACTTGAAGAGGAAAATGACAACACAACAGTAACACTTTTTGGTGTAAAAAATGCATGCCCCACCAATTATCCTTCAGAAATTTGTCTCAGTCCACGTACTTAGGACCACAACACGTGCTGTGTCTGGCTCTCCAAAAGTTAAGCAAAAGCCACATTTTGTAGACTTTTCTGRATTGGCATTTGGCAGATTTCCTTTGCTCAGCATGTATTCCAATTGGGGTAAATATTGAGGTCAATATATAAATATCATGATGGATAACTGCTGCAGCTACAGTGCATCTACTCTCCATAAATCCAGTTAAATAAGGCAGGATTGCACTGCAGATCAAAAGTTCTATCCTATCAGAAAACTTTCCTCATAAATAAAACTGAAATTGCACCTGYGTATCTACACTGGTGAGGCTGCAGGGCCAGCCCTAGCATCACAATCATCATGACACCAAATCAGTCATTTAGTCCATCAGGTATTTTTAKCTCATGTCTTTGTGCTCTCTTTTGTAACTTCTGAGTGCCTCTGCAGTGGGAGGGTGACTGGCATGATRGATCCAGCATATTACTTATTATTCTGCAGTCCTACTCAGTAAGAGATCACAACCCTATTTTTAGAAGAAAATATAAAAACACAATCCAACTGCAAGCATAATGGAAAGACAAAATCAGGGAATCCATATTTGGAAATTTGTTATAATTAATTAGTTTTCAGTTCAAATATGTTCATCTTACTAGGCATAATTTTTCTAACACAGSACTCTGCAAAGTTCTTTATGGTCCTGGAAAGGAAAATAACATGCAAAATCTTTAAGGGAAGAACACAGGAGCATGTGAGTTGTGGTTGTAACTATTAAGCCACTCAAGTAATGATAGCTCAGAAAACCCACAAGCTGTCAGATTTTAAAATTACACCAAAATTTGTCAAGTGTATCCTCATAATTACATGTAATAACCATCATGTGACATTTCTTCTTTTTGCTATTCCTACAAACTAACCTGCAAACTGTTCCAAATRTAAGTCAAAACTTTCTGCTAGCCTACCAAACTGCCTGAAATACAAACCAAACATTTACTTTGGRCAACTTAATCCCAAAAATTATCATAATAATCAAAGGTAACTTACATAGCTAAAATATACATCTATAATGTTATTACAGAATAATAGAAAGGTCTAGCATATAAATATGTATGAAACTGAAATAATGAGAACTAACTATAATGAAATCTCCACTGATACCTAGCCCTCATGAGTACAGGAGATTAAGAACTGTCTAAGCCTAGCAAGCTTTGGGCTACATTGTGTGAAACTGGCTGTACTTATAGCACTGAAAACAGATTTTTTTTTTTCTCTCTCCAGTCAATAGTGATTTCTTGGATCAAGGCAGAAAAGGTCATCAACTTTTTAAGGTTTTRTTAATTATTTAAATCCAGGTTAGCTGTTAAGAATGTGTACTAGTGGGGACAGTAAAACTGGCATAAACTGTCATGATGGAGTTGCTGTCTTTGCCAGGAATTATGAATTTTTAGCCAGTGCAGAAGTCAGCACACCTCAGGTSAGAGTCTGAGTAGGGTCACTTCCAACCTACATTGTTTTCCAACTGTATCAAGAAAAATACAGAGAGYATTGATCCTGCCTTGAGACTAGAACCTGGGGCTGGTCCATCTTTTGAATTATGTTCCAGCCCAGTGCTTTRGCTGGGTGGCTTCTCATGTTAACTCTGTCAGCCTTCCATGGGAGGGATTTTTCCTTGGCATTTCACCTGCCTCTGCTGGAAGTGAGCCACGGTGGGCCTGGGCCATCCCAGAGGAGAGCAAAGAGCCCCAACAGCAGGACAAGAGTCTGAGGACACAGGAAAGGAAAACTGGGCTGAAGCAGGATCCTGCCTTGCAAAACTTACCTTTAATGATGAGCAATTCTGATACTGGGAAAAGGGATTTCTGAAGAAAAAATGGTCTACATTGGAATGAAGAATGCAACTATCTCTTATTTAATGAAATTGCTCCAATATTATCTTCTCTTTAAAAGACTTCACCTAATTACATAAGATTACATCAGTATTTGGCTCTACTATATATAAAGGACAGGTGAAATTCAATCTAAATACTAGAAGAGCCTAAAACCCAACTGGTCTGTAAACAAGACGTGTAGACGTTCAGCTAGATAGCTTCACAATTTTCCAAGTCACTGAAGCAGTGAAGATATCAGTTGTTTGAGAAGAGGACTAGCAGGCTGCTGGGGTTTTTGTATTCCTATTTGTTGGGGTTTTTTAGTTGTAAGGAGGCAGTAGCCAAGTTACTGAGGTGATCTTAAAGGTATATTTACATTTCTGGAAGCTTTAGTAAGCATAATGAGACTTTTAAAACATGTGTCTTCCTGGAAAAGATGAAAATGCTTTATTCAGAGGGTAAAAATATTTTAAATGTTGTTTTTTCCATCATAACAATAATGATTTATGTTTACAATACTCCAGCATCTTCCAAGGTTCACTGAAGGTAATGAATGACTACTCATAATTTAGGGTTTCACATGACTTTGTTCTATGCACTMTCTAGCTTTGAAAATTGCAGGTTTACTACTGCCCAATATTGCCATTTTAGTGACAGATTGGAACACTACTACTTAACATCTTAAGGATGGTTAATATTTTTGATTGCTTTTTAACAGAAAGCATTTACCCAAAGGAAATGCTGGTAGAAGAGAACATTAATTGAGCATCCTCTCTATATTAGGAGAAATGGTAGTAATAGTATTACTCTGCATTGAAGGTCCATAATGGAGCTTGAATGAATTTATTTACCTCCCCCCAAGTGCTTTCTGCAWAAGATGTCCTGAATAAACTGGGAAAGACACATACATTTAAGTACACTAAATATTTGCTTATCAGAAAATGTGTGGCCATTATATTTCACTTATAGTTTGATTTTACTGTGATATATAAAGCTCTTCTCCTTAATAAACTTAAAAATTAATGAAAATCAAGTAAAAGTGAAGGAGGAAATTTTTCTTCTTTTCTTTTGTCTCCTGGATAAAGGAACTTGCTTCATTAGTCCACAGAGATTRGGACAATTTATATAATATGCAAATGCCTCCCTCCAAAATGCAGTAAACACTACAGACCAGTGTAGACAAATTATGGAAAGAGTAAACAAAACTGCTGATCTTATCCCTTTATTGAACTAGATTTGTTCTAAGAAAGTAATTATACAAAATTTGGGAAAGGGCTTTTTCCACAAAAAAATATTATAGTGGATGCAGAACCAACTTTTTATTGCAAGAATTTGAACTGATCAGCCTAGCTGATCAAYTGATTTGCAACCTAGCTAATATATCTTTTGAGGGGTGTAAAATGGCCATGGAACATGCTCCAAATAGAATGCTGGCTTGACTGGTCAAAGACTGATTCAGAGTGAGACATATCAGCTTCCACTGTTATGGTCTCTCATACTTATTGGAAGTATTTGAAAAAACAATGAGCTTTAAATGCCTCTCAGAACCTGTCTGTAAATAATTGTTTAAAACCTCTATCTCCTGAATAAATCTGTAAGAAAATTACTATCCTTTTCTTAGTATTTTTTGACAGCAGGAAATCTATCTATCTATCTATCTATCTATCTATCTATCTATCTATCWGCCAAAAAATATTATTGTTTTTAAGGGTTCTGTAATACGGAATGCTTCCACATAGACTGGATCAGCCCTGTGCCTAGAGGAGCTGTCACATACTGCACAGAAGCCACGTCACAGAACTATCAACTCTTACAACTGTGAARGAAATTCTTCCTTCACAGTCTGTTGAAGTTGACTACAAGGGCTGGTTAAGCTGCAAGAATCACATTTTTGAGTCTGCATGTCAAGTTGATAGTAAATTTCAAAAATTCATTAAATCTCAGTAATCCTTAGGGGAGGCTGTAAGGATGATGAAAAAGGAGTAGGAATTTGTATCAGAATAAAGTCTGTTCTGAGTAACTCTGCCTCAGCAAATAGAATGGAAGGAGAAYAGCCAAAGGATAGCCAAAAAATGGAAAGGAAGATGAAATCAAGAGTCTAAGAAGGCTGACAAAAACCTGGGGTAGTGCTTAGATAGCCACCTGGCTGAAGACACTTGGATGTTTTTGTTCATGTGCATCTGCAACCCTTCTGTATTTTCTCTGTAAGTGAGATTTAGGCTAGAGGGAAGACAGCACATGCTTACATAACAGTGCCCATGCTGAATCTCCATGTAAAAAAATGTGTGCTATTGTACATTTTCTGAAGAGTGAAATACAAGCACAATTTCCAAGTGGAGGCTGGGAAGACCTTAGCCCCTGCCACTGACTCCTTTTCACCTATCTCACTGCAACACTGGTGGCTCCCATAGTGCTGAACAGTCCTGCAGCTTCTCCCTAACACTTACACGGCCAAAGGGAAGCTACACTGCTGTGCTGCAGCCAGGGGAATGTGCACGTTTGTGTTTTCTTTCCTCTCCTGACTGTTAGGATCTCTTTCTTGTGAGCCAATACAAATGCAGGGCCTCAACACAAGGGCTAAGATCACCCTGAACACAAGAGCACATCCTTTCACTAGGAACTGCATGTGTGCTCAGCAAGGAGTGGGACTGAGAGGGTTAGTGCTAGTTTCAGAGTACTGGACTGAAAGTAATGCAAATGCTTCATTTTTGGTAG
Source organism: Cardinalis cardinalis (assembly GCA_014549065.1). Taxonomy (NCBI): domain Eukaryota; kingdom Metazoa; phylum Chordata; class Aves; order Passeriformes; family Cardinalidae; genus Cardinalis; species Cardinalis cardinalis. Next base: position 795,119 of record JACDOX010000009.1, on the reverse strand, counting down.
CAGCTGCAGGCTTTCAGAATGTCACTGCTAATGCTTTTTCAAAAACCATATAATTACAGGCACCCAGGCAGTGGTACAATGCCTAAATCCTGCCCAGTCCTAACAAATCAGCAACACATGCTCTTAAAAGTTGAGTAAAGCTTTCTCATTAGTCAACATGTGGAGAGGCAGGGGTATTCACCAAGGCTTGATAAGATACTGTACTGGACATAAACACTACTACAGCAAGCTATAAAGCATTTTTTTAAAGAAGGCTTTAATAATATCTTATCCCCAGACTGAAAGCTTAAAGCATATCTTATTCTGGTCTTATAAATTATGRAGAGCAATCATAAATACAAATAGCACAACAAAAGTCTGTTCCTGAGCTCAGGAGCTGGCAGGGTTTGCCCTTTGCTGATCACAGATGCTCAGGGCTCATGGCTGTACCCAGCTGCTTGGGCAGGCTGGGTCACCTGCTCCAAATGGAGATTCTGGAGAGATCCCATTTCTGCCCCAGAGACKGCAGAGCCACAGAGAGTGCTCTGCATGGGCCTCTCAGTTTGGCTGAGGAATCCCAGAATCCAGATGACTTGAAGACAAACCTGAATACCAATGTAAGAACATGTTGGAGGAGTTCATGGAGAGCTTTCTGCTGTAGGAGGGACCCAAGGGTGGACGAGGGGAAATGCTCCTCTCTCTGAGCACTGGGAGAAACAACGTGTGATGAACTGACCATAMCCTCCATTCTCTGTCTCCCTACCGTGCTGGGAAGGAGGGAGGGGTGGGAAGAAGATGTTTMTAAGATTTTATTTCTCATTAACCTGCTCTGATTTTGTTGGCAATAAATTCAATTAATATCTCTAATTTTAGCCTGTTTTCCCCATGATGCTATCCAGTGAGTGATCTCACCCAGTCCTTAACTCATGAACCCTTCATTGTATTTTTCTGTCACCAGTCCAGTTGTGGAGGGAAGCAATAGAGAGGCTTTGGTGGGTGCCTGGAATGCAACCAACAGCAACCCACYACAGTCTTTTTGGTGGAGAATGTGGGCAAACAATGAGGATTTTGAAATAAAGGTAATAATTTGAAGAGGTAAGGGGCAAAACAAGTCCTCAAAAATGTTAGAGAGTAGAACAACCTTGCGTAATCTTTGTTGTAATTGTGGTGATGGATCAAGGGGTGGATTTTTTATAAATAGTTCATTTTTTTGTTTGTGTTGTGATGATGTTATATTGGTTTTTGGGAGGGGGGCATTCATTTTTTACAGTGTTTGCCTTCTGCAGCAACTGCTATCAGTGCTGAAACCGTTTCCCAACAAGTGGCTGAGCTGCTGATGGGAAGTAGAGATTAAAAGTTTGCTTTTTTCTTGCACTAGTACAGTGTCTTATCTCACCCAATTTTTGTTTTCCATCTGAGTTTCTTCTCCCATGTCCCACTGGGAAGGGCAGTGATAGAGGAGCTTGGTGGGCACCTGGTGTCCAGGTCAGCCACGACACAAAAATGCTGAGATACAGGATCCATTTTTCACTAGCACACATTGGTAACATTACCATCACCACCAGAAAAAGAAAATCATAAGGGTATAAAAGTCCAGAAAGGAACAGGAAGACATTTCTTTGAAATTTACTTATAAAAGGAACCAGTTTTAAACTGAATCAATAGAAAATTAGATTAGGAGTTTTAAGGATTTATTGCAAATATGCAATAATAAATAATGCATCTAATGAGGAAAAAAGGATGCACCCCCACCCCCCAAGAGATTTCTTTTTTTCATCAGTGTTACTCTAAATTGCTCTGACTGTGCAAAATAGCTGTGAGTGAAGTCTCGCTGAAGCAAGCAAATCACTGTGTGGCACACTTTAAAAATGCTAAGGACTAAATGTCCCTTTAGAATTTAAAGCAGGTGTTCGTACAGAGAAGCACAATATAGCAGAAAGTGGTGATCCAATTCCAAATCAGCAGCCCTGCTTCCATATTCCTCCCACACATCCTACCCAAAACTGGGACACGAGGGGAAGCCAGCGTTGGCCACCACTGCATCCAGAGGACTGTGTTCTTCACAGGACTCCCAAAATGCCTCCTGGCCCTGCCCTCATCCCAGGGAAGTCGCCTTCCTGTCTGATGTAGGATGCCAGCAGGAGGCTGGCACAAAGGGACTGGCAATACTGTGTGTGCCACCCCCTTTCACTGGGCATTTGATTGGGTCACAACACTTTATTTGTCACTAACAGGATAACAGAGATCAAATTTATAAGAAAGGACAGCACCTCTGCAACACAAGATAGCTGTTTATAGATAGTCCACAGCTGGGAAATACCAGCAACATAGTTAAAATTAAAGGTAATACTTTTATTTCTTAGCAAGAAAATCCCTTTTGAAGTAAAATGCTAGTGTCTTCCTTATTAAAACTCCAGACACTGGAATCCAGAGATGGCAAGATGGCAATAATTTCAATTTGATTTCATATTAAATTTTTAATTAATTTCTAGTCCTCTATGCTGAATATTTTTGTTATGCAGATATCAAAAATAGAAAGTTAAAATCAGCAATTTTTTGTATTTCCTGTGTATTCATCTCATGTTCTGATYCATAACTTTGGAATACTAAGAATTCTACCATAATTCTTAGGGATAATAACTATATGAATTGCATAAATATAATAGAAAAATCTGAAATTAAGTATAAAGCAGTCTTTCTGATTCTGAACTTATTTCAAACTTCCATTCTAGGTTTTCATATTTCCACAGAATCTGCTTCTTTTCCATGATTTATGGTTTTGGATTCTAAACAAGGCTATCCTTGCAGGCAGACAGTAACTGCAGGGAAATACTGCACAGCACAAAGATCTGGAAGTCCATGCCTTGTGTTATACACTGCATGATATATTCTTTTCTTTGACAGATTTGTAATTAATCATCAAAATGAAGGTGACAAAACTAAGTGTTATGCTGCCATTACCCAGAGTTTATTACAAAGTGTGAGTTCAACCTCACACATTATCCCAGTTTAGCTTCAATATAAAATTTTCAGCTTCAGGACCTCATAGATAACAAGATTAGCACATATTAATCCCTTAATCCTTTCTCTAATTGTAATGAAACCTAGAGTCATCAACAACTTCAGTCAATCCTGACCAGCTTTTTAGTCAGATATCAGGTTTTATCATCTATGCCTGCATTTGTAGGCATCAACACTGTCAAGTGTCATAAAGCCCAGGTGAATATTACTATGAATATTATATGAGTACAGCACATGCATCAGTATAAATCTTTTTTCTGAARCAGTTTACTATGAGAAGAAATCACTTCATTTGAGAAGAATCAAGGAAAAAAAYATTCCAAACTTACTATGCTTTATAATAAGGTTTTCTGCTTACATGCATTTTTTATGGGTTTCCTTTTGGTGCTGTTTCTGATGTTGTTTCAATAGCCTTCCAAGCCTCAGAGCTTGATTTTGTAACTCTRGCTKGTTTACTACTGATTTGTCAATTGCTAGATAAGCCAAAACTAGTTAACAGCTTTTATCCTTGAATAAAATGTTTGCACAATTTAAATGGCCAAGGACAAAACTTATTCTAGATTTGGAGATCCTACAACTGGAAGTGTAATTTAAGTTTTCGGAGGAGGAAAATAAATACTTTAAATGTTGGTGCTTCTTTWCCTCTGGAGGGTAAAAATAACCTGGAAAATTACTTTGAGTTCCATACAGAAGAAAATTACTAAAATAAACTAAAATTCTTAAATGTTACACAGTGTTACACTGAAACTTTAATGCACATTTAGAAAAAAAAGTCCAGCACTGTCAATCATGGCATCAGAGCTAAAGATGTTGGAGTTCTAGAGAGAAGCCATTTTTAGAATGTGTGCTTGATTTTTAGGTTGCAGGGAAGAAACTTGGCAGGTTCTGTACTGAGCAGGGATGAGGATTGAGCAGGGCAGTGCAGGGGTAACCTGGGTGCCCATCACAACACACAGCAGCTGTACCTGGGCCAGATCCTTCAGAGAGGAAAGGCAAAGCTGGGAAAAGCTCTGAGGGGGTCACTTAGTATAGTTCATTTTGCTACCCCAGCAGGCTTGGTTCAGAGGCAGCTCTCACAACTCTGCATGGTATTGGCAGGTACACTGCACTCAAATCTTTAGGCACAGCACCAGCTGATCAGCTCAGGCTCAGAAAAGAGGAAGTGTGGTCTGTTTGCTGCTCTAGAGAGTCAGAAAGAAGCGGGGAGTGCAGCGGCCAGGCAAGAGAGGTCGTCCCGGCTAGCAGCCAGCAACCGCTAGCAGCACGGGGGGCACTTGTCSCGATARCTCRGCTTCAGGACCGCGCCTCAGGCAGACGCCCAGCGTTTTAGCAGTGGACACTGCCCGGTGCAGGACGAGGCCAGATAGYGGCTGTGGCCAGCAAAGAAGAAAGAGAGCTCTCTCCACTCAGGTCAACTCCAGTGGAGGCAGCAGCCAAAGAGGCAGATGGAGGGGGCTACATGAACTTATAAAGGGCCTAGGACAGGGGTGGAACCAGTACAGGGACAAATGGGAATCCAGGGGGGAGTGGGATACAGGAGACTGACAACAAGAAAACACCAATCATAGGAACAGGAAGGAKGGGCCCTGGCCCCTAGACCAATCACCCCAGGCCCTGGGCAGAAGTTTCTAGAGAAAAAGGTGGTGGCAGGGAGTGACTGGCRGGGCACYGGGGAGGGATTGAGGAAGGGATACATTTGGTAACCAGAGAAACCGGGGAGGAACCTTAAAAGCTACAATGGTAGTCATAACAACTGGGGTGACAGGCAGTAACTGGGAGGGGAGGGAGAACCAGGACAGAACCATTTCAACATAGAGGGGGAATGGAACAAACCAACACAATACAACATGGGGGTAATGAAGGTAGGAGGCTTGGAGGTCTGAACCTATGTGATGGGCACTTCTTGGGACCTATCTCAAGTCTGTAGTGTGCCTTCAAAATCCCCCCCTAGCAGCGTGGATAAGTGGTATGGTGCCAAGCACTGAGTTTGGTTTTAATACTCTGATCAGCTTACTCTTCTTTCAAAATGTCATTTTGAGTGCCAACGAGCATTAGAACGCACTTTTTYATCTAGGTCGCAGGGATGGAGTAAATTCTTACTTAATTATTGAGGAAGATGATGACCTTCATTATAGGCTATTATAAATTATTATAACACAAGGAGCAGGTAAGAAACAACCAGGACTGACAAGAAATGAGTCATCTGGTGTTGTGTAGATGGGAAGAGACAAGATAGACCTCGAAGTYGAAACTTTCTATAGCCCCCTGGATATTTCTGGACCTGTTATGAAATGTGACATTAAATTTTGTGAGAATCAACTCTAGGYTTTTTGGATATTGACTCATCTTGTGATAAGCAAGTGTGTCTGTGTCCTTAACAGATGAAAGATAAGTAATTGTCCATTTTTGCAGTGTCTAATTGCTTACAAGGAAAACAGAGTGATAATTCAAACACAAATATATTATCTGAAACAATTGTGTTGCAAAAAAAAAAAAAGCTAGTAACTACTTTACAAATATGGAGTATTTACAGAATACCAGTAAATAGTGGTTCCTGAGATGGGTTTCTAGACCATGTCTTACAAGAAATGACCTGTGAAGATAAGAGTTCTGACTTTTTTGCAAGTGCCAGTGCAAAATTCAATTTATATTTTTAAAAAATCAGGTAGCAGACTGGTGTTAAGGGATGTTTGTAAGATCAGTGGCACACAATATATGAATACTATCAAAATTACTGTRTGAGTTTCTATTTGCTCATTATCACTTTTCTTAAAAAACAGAAAAGGGAAAAAACACCTTTGTCACCAGCAGTCCTAACCAAGTCTTAACCTGTACCAGCATTAGCTGAGGCCTGTCTGCCACTCCTGGAGATTTACTACTGCCAAGAGTACTAAAGCAGTGATATCTTCTGCCACCATGGGAGTTCTACACCAACTTGACAATWTAACTTTTTGGTTACTGTCAGATATCTCATTATGTTTAGTATATTTTACTGTAAAGCAACATATCTACCTGTCTCTGAGGTCATTAGGAACCCTTAATGTGTCTTCAATCTGTATGAGATCAGACTCAGAAAGGAATATTTTCRAACATCCATATACAAATACAGATTTTCAATTTGTAAATGTTTCATAAAAGAACAAGCTTTTGACCATGATAGGCTTGAGCAGTTTAAATAATTTCTTCACCGCAGTAGAGTAAATGCAGGCTTAGCCCATTGAATCTGTCAACAACCATGAATCAGTCAACAGCCATGAGTCAATAGATACAAATGCCAAAATACTTTGAAAAATAATAATGTTGTCTTTTCAGTTTAATAAAACCTTCTCCTAAATCAGTATTCTTTATAGAGATGGAAATCAGTRAACAGTCCAACAAGACCTAGTGATGTCTGGCCTCCCAGAGATGTGTGTCCTGCCTCAGCAGATTCCACCAACACAGCTGTGACCTCTCTGCAGTGCTTCCAGCTCTCCTTCAAACTCAGTAAAGCCCCATGTCCATTATTTTTATATTTTTCTCATGTCTGTAAAATCCCTGCTCACCAAGAGGCACCGCACACAGTGTCTGAGGCACACYCGTGCTGACTGGCCAGACAGTGCCAGTGCTGATGAGCTTCATGGCAAACCACACTGAAAACGCAGCTCTCGAGTTCCCACTGCAGCCCTTGCCAGAGGCAGGACAGTCAGAAACACTCTGGGGTTTGCCCACATGCTGATTKTTATAGCTTCATGACTTCCTGTAGAACTGATGGAATTTAGCCAGGTTCAGAAATTGCTGGAAGGAAACTGTAGAAATAGTGATGGATGGACAGACTGACAGTGCACTTCCACAAGTCTCACTTCCTTGGGAAACCAAGGTAAATAGGAACAGATTCAAAGCCTACAGTTATAGGCACTGTCAGCCTACATGTGTGTATCATTACTGCTCCCTGCCTCCACTCATCTCTTTGACTGATGCTCATATAATGAGGAAGGCATTGGATATTTTTATCCTTTATCTTTTAATTAGTAGAGCATATTTCTTTCCAGTCATCCACTCAGTGCCAGCAATTAAAACAGAGTTACTTGTTTCCTCAAGACCTTTCTTACACTACTCCCACTTCTTTGTGCCCCACAAACATATAATCTCCATCACAAGAGAAGAATATTACAGGTTTGATGGCACAAATGGGTAAAACGACCTGAATGTCTGTAGTTACAACCTGATTTAGAGATGGGATTTCAAGTTAATGCCTCCTGAATTGCAAACCAGTGCTTTGCTCTACAGCACACTGCCTGTCTGCCAAAGCTACCACGCAGCAGCCACTACCCCAGCACAGCCTCTGCCACTGGGTCTGGATGCACACACCTGATCTGGGGGCTGGATGAGTCCAAGGAGCTTGGCCATGCTCTCCCTCCCTGCTTCCAGAGAGACCATCTGTTCTTCTCAGTGCTTCTTTGCTTCATGCTTGCACAGATTCAGTCCARGACAAGATTTTTCATCTTACCCTATTGTTTTTTGATACACTGCCATTATTTTGTTCACTGTGCAACTAAAAATAATCATAATTTCCTTCCTGTCAGGCTTAGTCTCTCAATCAAATCTAAATGGAAAGACAATGTGCTTATCTAATCACAGGACTTTCTCCCTCTCAAACTTCTAAGGGCTTCTACAAACCAAAACAATTCATAAATATTTTTTAAATGGAGAATTAGGCAACCTAAATAGAGAGAGTGCTGTTCTTAGACCAGTAATCATATTTAATCTGATTTCTTGGAAAGATTTCACCTGCAGCCACCATCTGACTAACTGAGACAAACTTGAAGAGTTTCCYCAGTAAATCCTATTAATCCTATTGGGTAGCATGGGATGATTTGAGGACATTTTCTCCTCCTCTTTGCAGTGTTCCTGAAGGCTGACTGCATCACACAGAACTCATAATCTGATGGCTCCTTTCTGATGCTGGAACTGCTACAGGGCATGGTTGCCTAGCTGTTAAAGATTATCACACACTGATGTGATATCAAGAAGGTTTACCTCCATAAATCTGATTTCTTCTTTTCCTCCACTGAATACTTTTTCAAAGACTACAGGGGGAGGAAACTCAGTCTTTAAAATCTTAGCTCTCGTTCTACAGCTATAGCTTTTTACCTTAAAATTCTCTCCTGAGGAAAATGGGGTTTTTTTCTCTTATTTTCATTTTTCATTTAATAATGAACCAGTTTTTAAAATTATTTTGTAGTATTATTTTACTGATTTATGTTAATAAAATTTATAAATCCTCATTTACATTATTGAGAGTTAAAGGCTGCTGTGGGATGTGCTATGGAGGTTGGCACTTGCCCTTGTGTAGGGCAGGAGAGCCCTTTCAGCACAGCCTGCTTTGCTCTGGCTCCACCTCAGCAGTGCATTCAATATTGCTGTGAGCTCCAGGGCCAGAGCCCAGCAGGACTCACATCACATTTCCCCTAGGTTAATTTCTGTGCCTTCAGAGAGTTCTTTGTCTTCTGCATTGCACAAGAGCAGAATCATTCCTCTGGTCTCCCAGGAGTGTTTTTCCTTGTCTTTCCTCTAGCCATGTGCTATTATGAACTCCAGCAATTGTTTGTTGCCTTATTTTATGCATAAATATCCACGGCTCAAACAATCTTCCAGTGTCTTGCAGAAAGAAATGTGTCAAACTAACCTGAGAGGCCTTACAGACTCCGCAAGAAACCTAAGAGAACTAATACTTGGTGTGACAAAATGCTTGTCAAATCTAGTGTTCTCTCTACTTCTTATTCTTCCCCAGAATTAGAGAAAAAAAAATATATGCAATGATCTAATATCTGAATTCTGGAATTTGTCCTTTGGGGGTGCCTGTCTAGTGGAGATACCTATCCATGGCTCATAAACAGTAACTTCTTTTCTTCCTAACTCGCTTCTGTTCTGCTATGAATTTACAGAGAATCAGCATGTTTTTATGTAACCATGCTCCTGAAATTGCCTGTCAATTGTCAGTGTACATCTCCTTTGATTCACTTATTGCAGATGGGTTTTTGTCCTTCCACAGACAGGCACACTGGTAAGATGTGTGTGTGTGTGTGTGTGTGTGTGTGTGTGTGTGTCTGAGTGTGTGTGTGTACATGAACTTGTATTTGATTTTAGCCTTCTATTTTTAGGATAGTAGCAACTCTCCTACAAGAAAAGCCTAGGATAAAAGGCAACCTAGAAGGCACCACTCAAGTGAATTGCTTTTTCTCATAATTCTGCATTTTAAATAAAGGAGCAGTCTAGAGGCCTTGCAGTGATGGAAGGTTTCCCCAGCTTACATAATAGCTCACTCAGACAGACAGTCCTTCAGAGGCTGTTACTGCAGTTCAGACAGAACAAGTCCAGTCAAAAACACCATCCAGAATAGTAAACTAACAGGCCCTGCATCCTATGTCCAAAGCAGYCCCCCACCACCCTTTTTTTTTCCCAAGGATGCTCCTAACTGTAAAGCAAAATCAGAGCACAAAGGGAAAGAAACAGAACTGACTTTGTCTTATTAACATGGCATGCATGTGGCTGGCATTTGCAGAAACCTGCTATGAGCAACTCTAAACTCTACAAATAAGTGTCACTATGGAAACTAATCAAATGAGCAGAAGTATGAGAGAGACCGCCCCAGGAAAATGTCTGCGAGGGATAAATATTACTATAAACAAATTCTTTAACTTAAAGGGCCCCACTGAAAAGGCTGCAGGAGCTGGCCAGGTGTCTCAGGATTCTGGATTGAGTCCATGATTTTTTCTCACTGGGTCAGTGGCATCCAGGAGCATTGTGAGTCTGCAAAGGGAAAACAGAGCCTGCTTCATTCCTGTGCACCCTGGAGCTCTTGGCTCAGAGGAAAACCTTGCTTATATCCTCCAGGAGGATGGCTTCTTGGCAGAGTGATTCATCCCTGACAGCTCATGAGGATCAGGATAAATAGCTGGRGAAAGTGGCAACTCAAATTCAAATCAGAATTTAATGTTTTGAACATGAAAAGCTTTTTACACTGAAGCAAAAAATGTGTTTTATTTCAAATAAGTACAAAAGTTACAGTACTTTACTTTTGCAGAATATCTYAGCTACTTCTCTAAAGCAAATACCACATAATATCTTCTGCAGTTAACAGAAGGAACTGTGTGTGCACACCTTACATGTAGTATTTCTAAAATAATGCATTAAAAAAATTGTAGTAGTTCAAAAGCAAACATTCATAGCACCTATTAGCCCAGGGCATATGCCTTTATACTCAAATGCATTCCGTGCTATGTTGTACTTTGTTACAACATTGCACTGCATTATAAACAGTGAGCCTTTTGAAGGAAAGAAACCAAGCCCAGAGCTTGTGTGGAAGCTTGAGAATGTGCCTATCCAGGTTCAGGGCTAAAGCAGAAAGGTAAGCATGCAGCCTCCTGACTTTGATCAAGCAGCACCTTCAGGCAGCTATGACCTGCTACTCCTCAGATCACAGCAGTGGTCTTTAAAGCAGAACATCCAGTAAGTTTTGGAAGAGAGCAAAAGGACAGTCAGTGGCTGAGTCTGATCAAAGCCAATATCAGCTGATTAAGATTAAAAAAATCAGATAAAATGTAATTTTGTTGAACACTAGCAATATCTACTTCTCTATTTTGACCTTTCAATAACAAATGGAATTACAAATGTGTTCCAAACTATCCACATTTACTACTCATTAAAGATGGGTTTGCCTGTAAGTCACCCATAGGAGAYGTGTAACTGAATTTTTGGCTCTTGGAATCAGTGGAACAGATCGTGACATGCAGAAATAATCACTGGAGATGTTTTCCTGTCAGTGCTGGGACAGCTCTGGGAAATGCACAGACTGCAGCTTTGAGACRTTTATAAGCTATCTCATTTCCAGCAGAATGATGTGGAGGGAAGTACATGTGAATTTTAAAAATATATTTAATCAGAGAGGTGATTAAAATGATAGAGAGACTAGTTTGCAGACATTTTTTGTGAATAAAAGAGGGCTGCTCATTGGGCRTGGGTCAGTGATACTGCAGATCATTCTTTTGTAGCTGGGCTGTCCCAGCCTTTTGGTAAATAAGGTGCACAGCACTGAGAGTCTTTGCAAGCCTTTTTAAGCTGCTGTCTTTACTGTCAAAAGCAAATATCTTGATGCCTGCTTGAAGCAAGTATGACTAATTCAGGACTCCAGCTATTGGGAGAGAGAAACTGCAAGAGCATTAAAGTTAAAAGATCTGGTGTTCCTTAATACATGTATTTAGCTATGACATTTATTGCCTTTTAATTGAAATAAATATTTCTTTTTCACTTTGTTCCACCCAATACCAAGTAGAAGTAGAGGTCAGGAAGAAAGCTTTCCTTTAAAATGCTCTAATCCTGCTGTTAGTCATAGGATCATAGAATCATAGAAAGGCCTGGGTTGGAAAGGACCTTAAAGCCCATCTAGTTCCAACTGCCTTGCCTTGGGCATGGACATATTCCACTAGACCAGGCTGCTCAGAGCCCYATTCAACCTGTCCTTGAACATTTCCAGGGCTGGGATAGCCACAACTTCCCTGAGCAACCTGGTCCAATGCCTCAACCACATCACAGTAAAGAATTTCTTACTAATTTCTAAATTAAATCTACTGTCTTTTCAGCACAGCTTCAGCTACCTCTTCTGTGTTGAAGATCTGTTTCCCCTGGACATAAAACAAACTAAAAAAAAGCTTAAATCTCCATTCCCCTAAGTCTTTCTATAGTCTTTCTCCAYCTTTCTTGTAAGCTTCCTTTAGGTACAAAAAGGCATCAGTAAGATCACCCCAAAGCTTTCTCTTTTCCAGGCTGAACACYCCCAATTCCCTCAGCCTTCCCTYACAGTCMATGTGGTCTATCAGCAGTTTGCTCTGAAGCTGTTGCAGGGAGTGCTGGAGGTGGAAGAGCAGTGAGGGGATTATCCAGGTCCCAGGCATTGCTGAAGGATGGAGAGCAGTGGGGCTGCTCCAGACACAGCTTTTCCTGTAACCCRGACATTCTCCCATGCCTTGAAGGAGCACTTTGAGGAGGGAGCAGACATAAGCTGACTCACACAGAGTGCCAGGGACACAGGGTCTCCCTACAAGATCATCCTCACAACTAAATGTCCTCTTTTGACTCGCAACAGAAAATTGTGCTGTGCTGTAAAAAGCAGCAACATTGTACAGGAAAACTGAACAAATTTGTCTTGCCAAGACAGATAACTTTTAAAAATRGAGTTCCAAAAACTAGAAAAATCATCCATGTAGAGTTCTTCAGGATTTTACCTGTTCTTCTCTTTTTTTTACTAACACAGATGATGGAAGTGTCAGTTCACCATGAAGGCCYACCCTACCCAAGCTCTGACTTCTTGATGTTGAATATAACTGAAGAGAAGAGTTTTCTGCTCTTTATAAAAGCACTGAATGCATTTGCATATCCAGTAGYGCGCATATTATTTTTAAAGTGAAAGATTATATCGATGGTAAATGTAGGTGGAAAGTAGAATAAAGTATCAACTGCTTGATGGAGGCAGCACTTATGAAGGCAGCTTGTGTAACAGAGCTTCTTTGCAATTTTTTAAGGCTCTTGCTCCCTTCAGCTCCCATATAGCAGGAAATTACTTTAGATAACTCAGGGAGAGGGGAAAAAAATGTGTAAAACCAGGCTACTGTAGATTGTCACAAAAATAAGGCATGTCACAGGCTGCAAGGTGCATCTGAGAGCCTGAACTCTGCTGCTGGGAAWAGAGAGAAACCTCTCTTTCCTTGGGGGGCAGAGCTAGAAAAGAGAAACTTTTCTTTACTTGGAGAGCAGGGATGGGGAAGAGGAGCGTTCCTCTTCTCGGAGAGCAGAACCAGGAGCGCTCCTCTTCTCGGAGAGCAGGACCAGTAGTGTTCCTTTCCTCAGAGAGCAGGACCACGCACATTCCTCTCCTTGGAGAGCAGAACCAGGCACGTTCCTCTCCTCGGAGAGCAGAA
>JACDOX010000009.1:765213-781623 GCA_014549065.1 Cardinalis cardinalis | reverse complement strand
CCCCCGGCCGCGCGGAGCGGGTTGCGCTGCACGGCGGCGCCATCTGCTGGGCGCGGCGGGCGTTGCTGTCCCCTCGGGCCGGTGTCCCCCGCTGTCCCCGCAGGCATGACCTGCTGCTGCTGCTGCTGCTGCTGCTGCCGCCGACCTGCGATGTCACAAGAATAAGGACAAATATTGTTAGAGCGTTCCTCTGGCACCGCGCTGCTTTGTTCTCGAGTTCATACAGATGCTGCGCGGGATCACAGAGCAATAGAATGGTGGAACAGTTTGGACTGGAAGAGACCTTAAATATCACCCAGTTCCAACCCCTCTGCCATGGGCAGGCACATGTTTCACCACACCAGGACACTCAAAGTTCCACCCAACCCGGCCTTGAACACTGTCAGGGTGTTCATGGGGCATCCACAGCTCCTCTGGGCAACYTGTCCCAGTGCCTCACCAAGCACCACAGTGAATAATTTCTTACTGGCATCTCATCTAAACCTACCCTATTTCAGTCTAAAGCCATTCCSCTTGTCCTATCACTACATGCCACTCTAAAAAGTCCCTCTCCAGCTGCCTCTCCAGGCTCCCCTTAGGCACTAGAAAATGCTCACCAACTCCCCGCAGCCTTTTCTTCTCCAGGCTGAACAATCTCAATTGTTTCAGTCTTTCCTCATAGGAGAGATACTCCAGCCCTCTAATCAACTTGGTGTCCTTCCTCTGTACATTTTATATCAAGTTTGCAAGTACATTTTATATCAAGTTTTTATATCAAGTTTGCAAGTCAGAGTTAAATAGGTCTGAGTTTGTCAAAAATGCAGCTTTCCTGCTGTTCACCTACTTAGGGGGCAGTGTTTCCATGTGTGTCTCATTGGCTCTGTAGAGCAGCAGAATAACAGGATACTACATTGAAGGTAGATTATCAGAGATGTTATAATAAACCTTACTAAAGCAAGCTAACAATGAGAGGGGAAAGTCTGAGGTAGAATTCTACTATTTGAAGTTCTTTTTTGTTAACATTCAGGTTTTATTACTCCTTTTTCTACTTCTTGTAGTCACAAGCTTTTCTTCTCAATTATTATTTCAGAAATTTTCAGAGATGGAAAACTGAGATTGTCACAAGGCCTTTGATTCCAAGAATTTTGCATTTCTGAAAAATATCATCAATCTTAAAATTTCCTGATAATACTTCTAGTAAAATAGAAAACTGTTAAAGTTAAGAAAAAAAGACTAGAGAGTTGTGGAGAATATCTGGCTCTATGCATTCAGTCCAAAGGAGTGAAATAACAAATTCTCACCATCAAAACCAGCAATATTACTGGATCCCCTTTTTTTCTTTCCTTTTTCTTCTTTCTTTTCCTCTTATCTACACAATCTGTGCTAGAGGCAACAGAGATTTCAAGACAAGTCATCTGTACCTAAGCTTGTAGGTTCTCTTTAGGCTTTGAGCCAACTGTTTGAAGATTTTAGATGAACAACCTCATGACTTAACATATCAGTGCTCTAGCTATTTCACTCAYGCAATCACATGCCTTTCACTTAGCTCTTTTCTCATACTGATCTAGAAATCCATCCCAAGCATAAATGAAAAGTATATGCTCCTTGATGGTTTTATGCTTTTTTTCATTGAAGTTATTAGAAAGATAGCTTATGCAGGATGCCTTACACTGTACTGGCTAGAGGCAATTTTAGGAGAGTTTTAGGACTCAGTAAAATTTTTAGTCTTCTAGCCTGTGTGTTAAGCCTCTCCTATGTACATATTTCTTCTACCCCAGAACATTTTTCAATAACCTTTGAAACACAATTGTTCCTTAAATGCATTTGCCATAATTTTCTCAATCAATTCTCAATCGCCCCACAAAAGTTAATGTAAGGACAGCACTTACTGCAGTGAAGCAAAATTCAGTGCTAAAACTGAACTCCAGATCAGTCTGATGAAAGAACCCAAGGATGAAATAAAGTAGCAAAKGTTTCCAAACATCACTGTAGAATAAACAAATGAAACCAACACTTCACTGTCCTGCAGAAATGAAGAGAGGTAGGAGTCACTGCCTGCCTTCCCAAAGTTTCACAGCCATATACTGAGACAGCTGCACATGTTTTCCAAAGCTTCCAGGTCTTACACGTAAAATCAAATGTGTAACTTGCCAGCTCCTGTGCAGTCTCACTTGTCCCTTGGGCCACTCTGTCCCACGATGTCCCCCTGTCACCTGTGCAGGGACTGTCAGCTCTCCAGGGCTCAGGCTGCCCCACAGCTCATTTCTTACCCATCTATTCCAAACACTAAGCTCCACCACCTGCTGAACAGCCACAAGACTCAGCTGAGCACTCGACTCTCAGGCTCCTTTCTAGAGCTGAGAAGACAGCACCGACAGGTGCCCCAGCTGGATTTTGTGTGATCCCATCCACCCAAAGGTTTGGAACACTCCAAATGGTGAACTGGCCTCAATAGTGACCTTGGTTTCCCCTTACAAGTATTTGATTATGTCCATTATGCTGTACCACGTGTTTGTTGTTATCTTTTATTGTATGCCCATCATACATTTCTCAATTGCTTAATTACTTTATCCAGACACTAAGTGCATAATCACATTCCAGTCATTAGCATTGCACGTACAGTTGATGCCTAAGCCATGTTACTGTGGGGCTGTACCTGGATGCCTCCCAAGCCACATATTCTTGTTCTATATCCTGGCCACAGCTGACCACCAGCAGCTCATRCAGAGCTGTCTACTTCTGTCAGGCCTTCACTGATCTTTGTGAAACACTGATCTGCAAAATACCATGGCTTCCATACTATAATTACTATTTCTCTAATTCAGAAGGAAGGTAACCTATACCATATACATATATTCTTAAGATAATTGTCCTTTCATTTATTTAAATCCAGCAGGAGTACTTACATCTCAGCAATGCCTCCTTTGGGCTCATTTGGGKTTTTTTATCTAAAACAGGAGTGATCAAGAGGATAGGAACCTCTTACATGGAAATGGCAAAAATTTCCAAAGAAGTTTTCTTTGGAAATACCCTACAAAGAGAATAAAAAAGAGAGAATGTAAAAAGATGCAGATTCAGAAGAGYAGCACAGAGATGGGATCTCTGATCTATCCATCAAATACAACAATAAAGGAACATTTGATGGGATGATGAGATACTGCAAAGCAAAAAATACATTCCTAATAAACAATGCCTATAATTAAGCTGCAACTTGCTGCAACAGGAGGTTAATGGAGGAAGAGCATTATGAAATTCTGTCAGGAGCACTTAAAGCACTTTCTGTTCAGATTCAGATTTCTCGCATGAGAAAATTGACTTACTGCCTAGCAAGTGCTCTAACCACAGGGCTACCACAGAAATATCCCTTTTTACTGGCCCTGTGGATCTCTGATTTGTATCTGTGGCTCTGATTAACTTACATTGGTGGACAAACAAGCAAACCCAGCACCTATGGAAGYGGACAGAAAGAACTGGAAATAGTGTTGTATGAATCAAGACGTGCACTTGAACTGATGTCCTATGGTCAACTTATCTCACAAAAAAACAAAGGAGCTACAGAATGGCTTCAGAGATAGATGGCGAAGGAAGAGAAACACAGGAAAAACTTTCAGAGATTGGGGCAGTTTACCTGAGAGGGAACATGAGAGAAATGAAAAATACACAGAGGAAACAAGCATAATTCTTTTAGTACAAGAGCAAGGAGACAGCCAGTGACAGCAACAAACATAGAGTTGATGAAAGAAAACACTTTTTACTCAGAAAAATATCATACATTACCAGTTTGTGGAATTAATTCACAAGAGCAGGTAAAGTGCTCAGGAGAGCTGAAAAAAAATTTGCTTAGGAGTACTGCATGTATGCTGTAGGAATAATTCACAAACCAGGAGCAAAARCTTTTTTAAAAGAATGAAGCTGTAAACACTTGCTCTCTAATTCATCAGGACTGATGAGGTTCAGGGAACTGGAAAGTAACTGCGCAGCCTCTATTTTTTTCTCTAAAGCTGGCCTTGATGTATGACATTAAATTGGGCCAGATGAGGCTTTAATGTACTTGCCAAAGGCAGGAACTAAATATTAGGAACATATTTACCTTGGGAAAAAGAAATGGAAGTAGAGAAGAGGAAAGAAAGTGAAAGCAGTCAGAATACAAAAACAGCAATAAATGAAAGAATATAAAGAAAAACAAGCAAAAAAAACTGACAACAAATTAACTTCAGTTTTACACTGRCAAACCTGTCATTGGTCTACTAAAATGAGAGACACAAGGGTACATGTGGCAGGCTCAAACTTTTGTATTGTGATTTGCTTCTGCTTTCACAGAAATAAATCATTAATAGTCAATTTTGGAAACTACTAAGACATATTGAAGCACACTAAAAACCACTTGTAGATAATGTATATTTACTCAAAAACACTTCCACATTTTGCCATGGCCCAGCTCATCCCTTGTAGTGATTCATACAATATAAGAAAATAATGTGGCTTTTCTGTAAGGGAAATCTTGCCATTGAGCAAGAAAATTAAAGAAAACGTTTCCCCAGTCAGGTTTTTAAGTGGATAAATGGAGATTTTAAAAGGAATCTGGATTCTGATCATTCACAGGGAAAAAAGCATCCACCATAAATACAAATGAAAGAACCAGGTGTCAAGATATTATAAACAAATGGGAGGACAGAGTGAGCCATCTGCTTCATCAAAGAAAAATTTCATACTCTGCAAGTCTACAAAAGATAAACACTGGCTGATAAGTGAAAAATTTTGTTTTTTCAAGGTCTCTAAAGTAGGAACTGCACTGGGTAGTGGGGTAGTGGTAGGGTTTGTGCCAACCAGATAAGGAGAAGATGAATCCAGCCAGAGCTGCTGGCTCTTCCCAACTTGTGACCTTCAAATAGAGTATGTTACAGAGGGAACAAGAGTCAGCCCATAACTGAGGAAGCCATGGGGTGCTCAATCCCAGCAGTCCTTCCCCGGGAGTACCCCAGCCAGAGTGCATGGGAATGC
Source organism: Cardinalis cardinalis (assembly GCA_014549065.1). Taxonomy (NCBI): domain Eukaryota; kingdom Metazoa; phylum Chordata; class Aves; order Passeriformes; family Cardinalidae; genus Cardinalis; species Cardinalis cardinalis. The sequence goes on along the minus strand of JACDOX010000009.1, from coordinate 776,643 downwards.
TCCCTGGAGTGAGGGAGGTCTGTTCATGCAATTTGGGCTGGGAAAGGCAGCAGGAATGGGAAAAGCAGGTCTGGAAACATCTAACACGGAGTAGTAAAAAAGGAGAGGAGTCATGCTGAGAGAGGAGGCTGCTGCTGGCAGATGGGCCTGGTCCAGCCACAGCAGGGCACAGTGGCTGGGCAGTGGGGCAGGACATCAGCACAGAGCACAGCTGAGCTGCTGGCTGGGGAAGGAGACCAGAAGGAGAAGAGAAGGCAGACACCATGTGCATGTGAGGCTGTAGAGGTGAAGTTGGTCATGATTTAAAGAAGCACTTTACTTCAGAAAGGAATTGTGAAAGGTTGAAAATTCTGTATAACATCTTAATAATCATTAGACTTCTTTGTCTCGTTAATTCATGTCCTTGCACTCCATCAGGTCATGCCCACAGTGAGGATGTCTGTTCTCCAGCTAATTGAGCATGGTCAGCTACATGTCAGACTGCCCAGTGCATGGTGGGTATTTCTGTGCTATAAACAGAATGAAAACTCAGAGGTAAATATGGAAAATACCACTAACTGCATTAAAGGGAGAGGATGTCAGGTGTATTAGATTAATTCCCTATAACTATACAAAGGATTAGAAAGAAGTTGGTCAGTGCAGTTCCCCGACAAGTGATTGAATGCAGGGCCAGACAAAGCTAACAGTGCTTATATTTAACTTACTAATGCTTACTTACTAATGCGACATCGTGTGCACTGCAGGTGACCCCAAGCAATTTAATCAGAATTTAAGCTCTCTTTTAAGGATAAAAGGGAAAATCCAGCCCTCACAGTTGTGAAAATGGCTCCCTGAATGCGAACTACTGTAGTTATATCAAAGATCTGCTCGGTTCTACTGTCACCTAGCAATGAAAAGTATAAAGAAACAAAAAAAAATTTATCCTCTTGCTTGTTTCTATAACTTTCTACACGAATTTCCACGCTCATTGTCATTCCCCTGTTGCCAGCTGGGCGGACACAAGACATTATACTGAGAGGATGTTCTGTTTGTCGGGGATGTCAAATGAAACAGACAATTCAAACATGCCAGAAGGACAAGATCATGAACTTTCTTAATAGTGCTCTAGCAAACAGACCATGCAAACACTGGGTAAGGAGTTACTACGCAGTGATCAACTGAAAGATGGTGTTCACAGCTCCCCAGTAAGAACAGGAAATAGCATCATAAATATTTTCTTCAGCTGTGCACCAAAGAGAGAAACAATTTCTCTAGCTCTGAGTGAGATTTTTGGAAGATAAACAGAGCACTGAAAAAAAAAAAGAGAAAATGGAAGAGAACTTTAAAAAGTAAATTAATCTGCCTAAATACAATGTCATTTCAATTGGTTTGCATTTCCAGGACTACGATGTGAGGCTGTAATATATATCAAAGGCCTTTTATGAGATTCATGCACTTCTGGGATGCAGCAGTACACTAGGGAAGAATTCCTACTGCATCCAAAATTAAACAACCACCTCTGTTTAAGTAACTGAATTTGTCCTCTGTATAGATTACATATGGGGTTAGATGTGGGTAATTCAGTCCTGCACACCAGTGTTCTAATTCAGGAATACCCTTTTGAAGCAGAAGGTACTTGCTCTCCCAGGGGGGAAATCACCTGTGTTTCTGCAAAGACATTACAATATTAATCTCTCTTCTGTGCATGTGCAATCTAACACCATAAAGCTCTTACAGTCAAGGGTCCTTCAAAGGAATAGAAACATTCTATATTTTTCCATCCAAGGTATAGTTCTTTGTATTTACCAACACTGAAGTTAATTTACCATCTTTTTGTTGTTTCTCTAGTTGGTTTAAATCTTAGACAACTTCCCTCACAGGTTTTTTTCATAGCAGTTAATCTACATAACTTTGTCTTCAAAGTCCTCTCTCTCCCTTTGTTTCTCTTCTTTCCAGATTATAAACAAATTCATGAAACAGCAGATGAGTTTGCATGGCATCTAAAAGCATCCTGCTGTTAATTTTACCATGATGGGAGTTGATTTTTCACTGCTGTCATTGGTTGTTGTCAACCGGCCAATATAACTGTTGGATGCATTATGAAATACAGGAAATCCTGATGTAAAAAAGTTCACCCAAGTAACCTAATAATGCCACAGTATGGATTCTGAACATTTGTATTTCCATTTGAGGCACTGCTGGACTTAATGAGCTGTTCTTGGTACCACCCAGTCCCACAGGAAAGATTCAGAAAAGCAGGTAGGGAGCAGAGCTGGTTTGGTCTGCGTCCAGCTCTCTCYTTGCTCTCCCAGGGCCAGTGAAGCAGGAGCTGCATTCCCTGGGCACCCCAGCACAGCTGCCAGTGCTCCATGCCTTGTCCCCAATGCCACTGCTCAGACCATGGGGGACTCCAGCACTGCTCCCAGCCCAATCTTCTTCCCTACCTGCCTTCCTCCTTGAAAAAGGAGAGAACAATCTTACTGAATGTAYTTCTGCCCTGCCCTCCTACACCCTTCAGCCAAGATGCAGCCCTCCAGCCGACTTCTCTCAAACCCTGGGATTATGGACAGGAGTTAAAAGTTTATTTTAGTAGCATTTTTCAGTAGTTGTCCTTTGTTTCCCAGTTCATTGTGTCCCAGCATGGCTCACCAGGAGGTGCCTGCAGGGACAGCAGGGGGTTACTGCTGAAGTTGAAACAGTTCCATTGAGGTCTTCAATTCCGTTTCCATTCAATCACCACAGCTGACTAACCCAATACCAAAACTTCATATGCATATTTCTTAATGCCAAAAGCATCAGACCATTGCTCTGTCTGGCAACTAGTTGCTTTATTCAGGTTTAATTCACTAGCAATTGGAAAGTTGGCARCAATCTCACTATGACTGGTTTCAAGGGGTGATTTGAATACAGGAAAGTACTAAGGAATATAAGAGCCTAGATTTTACTTTTCTAAAATAATCACTCAAGTTAGACTCATAAAAATTTTCTATAGTCAACGTAATTTTTTTAGAAGTATAAATCATCAAGTTAATATAATGCTGACTGAAACATTAAATTATTATATTTGTCTCTCATTTCATATGTACATCAAGCTAATTAATTCTACAAGGGGTAATACTTTCACTCATTATCTTAGGATGACTATCAACTTGTAACGAGTTTCTAAATGGTGTCAACTGAATTTGAAAATATGACTACATTACACTGTGACACATGAATTTTTTGTGTACTAYTGCACTGATCTCCAGGCATGATGCAAGTACGAGCAGAAGGGGAAAAGGATTGTTTTGTTTCAATTTATTCAAATTGCTACATAACCTCACAGAGGGATTTAAAATTGTTCCTTTTTTCCAAGCTTAAAGCCAAACATTTAATGTATAATCTTGTACTACATTATGAAGCAGACCACATGTAGAATCCTGCTCATGTGTTTGGTTGCTTAATGTTTCACAGGCACTGGGGGACAGAATTAACACATCTGCGCTTTCAGACTACTGAGAAAAATGTGCAGTTGCACTGAATACTCAGATAGTTTGAATGTCTGATTCAAAACAATAAGCAGAAGGCAAACAGGTGAAGAGTAAAATAACACTAGAAAACAAGAAATAAAAAATGTGTTTAGTCCACAAAGAGGTATTACTCACTGAGTGATTGGTATTGGAAATCTCTTACCATGGCAAAAAAATTAACTTTCTATGGTATCAGCAATTTTACACAGTAGATAGTATAATTCTGTGGAAAAAAAAAATTAGAGCTTGTTGTACACTTATGTATGTGCTTCAGTCTTAAAATTCRTTGACTGCACAAAGCTCCTGTAAGCAGCAAATAGCAACACTAGAAAAAAGCCTTTCATTTGTAATTGTAAGGAATTCCTAGATTAAAAAGCTGATAGTGTTATGAAAATTTACTGTCTGAAATAATATAGTCACATTGTCACTACAGACAGTTGGTCAAATTCTGCTGAYTCCAGACCCTGCCATTGAACAGGGTCAAATCAAATCAAAGTGCAAATTTCACCCAGAATCTTTTAAACACCCACTCTGACAGAGTGGCAAGTGGGAGTTTGTGCTTGCTGTTTTGTCTGTCCTGCTTTACTTTGCAGGTTCAGCAGCCATATTGATATTACAAAAGGACTGTAAATCTCCTCTTAAAATCTGATTGACATTGCTGGAATGAGGAATTTCTTCTGACTGGTGAGAGGTAATTGGGTATATTCCAGTAGTTTTCATTCAGATGGAAGGAAAAGAGATTAGGTAGATTAACCTCCATCATCTGGGAGATGACATTTCTTGCTGTGTTTGAAGTACTTAGTGAAGGAAAGATGGCACTGATTTTGAAGTTTATATTAATCAAATCTCTTTGATTTTGTTTGATGCAGCAGCTGCAGTGACACACCCTCACTCTTTTAAAGTCTTGATCTGCAAGGGCCAGGATTTAGAAGAGACCAGCTACAGCTCAGAAGTGTCACCTTCAGCCTCCAGGGGGAAGGAAAGCGCTTGTCTAATTTCTCCTCTTATCTTCTTAAATTTGCTTTAGAATTGGAAGCAAAGATGGGTGATTATATCCTGATACAAAGCTCTGACTGAGAGTAGGTTTCTGCACCAAAGTTAAAAATTAACAGAAGATGGTTACATGGCAAAAATGTTTTCTTTCTTTCTCTTTCTTTCTTTCTTTCTTTCTTTCTTTCTTTCTTTCTTTCTTTCTTTCTTTCTTTCTTTCTTTCTTTCTTTCTTTCTTCCTTTCTTTCTTCCTTCCTTCCTTCCTTCCTTCCTTCCTTCCTTCCTTCCTTCCTTCCTTCCTTCCTTCCTTCCTTCCTTCCTTCCTTCCTTCCTTCCTTCCTTNCTTTCTTTCTTTCTTTCTTTCTTTCTTTCTTTCTTTCTTTCTTCCTTCCTTCCTTCCTTCCTTCCTTCCTTCCTTCCTTCCTTCCTTCCTTCCTTTTCTAGATGCAATCTCTTGTTAGCAAGGTCTTCCTGACCTGGATTTGCAACAGTGAAATTTTACAAGTAAAGTGACTACAGTTACACAAATTTATTTTATTATTTCAGTTCATTGTTTTGAAGTGGTATTGGGCTAAAAACCCTGCAAACATTTCCTGATGTTTCATCTGCTTCAGTCATACAGATACTTTGGCCCGTGTTTGCTTTTGTGTTTGTGAGTAGTCCTGAGGCGAAATGAGAGCTCCGAGGATCTGAATTAGAGAGCACCAGCCTCTGTGTGAACATCACCAATGGTTAACCATGACAACCAAACCTGACACATCTTGACACTCCAAAAAGGGCAAAGATTTCTTTTCAACCAGGTACACAACCTATTTTCATTTGTATGAAAAACCTTTTCCAGGAGTTGGATTCACTGGAAACCCTTCCTGTGCACCCTGTTAAGAGGTACAAGCTGATCCGACCACTGAAACATTACCTAGAGAGGAAGAATGCTGAAGACACTTCTGATCCCCACAGCCCCAGTCCTGCCTGCTGGGCAGGGTGCACAGTAGTGCAGCTTTCACCCCACCATGCCCAAAGCAGTTGTTTGTGCATGTCAGCCACCGTCCTTTCCCACATGCAGAGCCAGAGGCCACTTCCAGCTGGGGCCCTCCCCAAGCATGGCSCACGTGCCTCATCCCAGCTGGACTGCTGCCTTAGTTTGGGGGAGATCTTCAGAATGGACAAGGCAGGTAGCACACCTTCCAGCCACACTAGAGAGAGTAGTGGTGGCTCTCCATGCTTGTTACAACCTTTAGGTTGTACCTTTAGGACTGTAACAGGGGGACTAGGGGTTTGATCTGAGCGAAGCCTGGAATTCAGCCAGCCCTGGAGAGATAACTCTGAGTGAATCTTGTGTCTTCATTTTAATTTCTTTTTAAAAAAATCAAAGCCCAGAAAAGGATAAGTTTTGACCTGTTGTTATTTGCTTTGGCAGCGACTAAAAGGGACAGCCAACTACCAGCTGACAGGCTTTGACTACATTTAATTGCTGAAAATCAGACTGTGAGTGACTTGAAGTGATAGGCAAAAATTTAATTAAACCACTCAGATCAGTAACTTTTCCAGTTACTGCAACCCAAAGCGGCCAACCAAACACTTATTGAAGCTGAACCGGTAATGAAACAACCTATCAAAATGTATTTAATCACAATTTTAACAGTTCTATTCCCAAATAATTACTTAGTATCTCAAAAGGGGCTGAGTTTTTTCTGCCTCCCTTCTGAGAAGCYGTCACCCCAAGGAAATCTTCTACTTCCACATATTTCACTCCTCATCCACAAGTCAATCACAACATGCCATACAAGGCACCAAATATTAACTGAAAGGAGTAACATTACTATAAATGGCTTGAAGGCACTCCTAGTACAAATTTCAAGTTTTATTTAACTATTATGTCACAGCTAAATGCTGGGAGAAATCCTGCAAGTCTGGGGCTCCAATTCAGCCCTCATAAGGCTGCTCTCTGACTGAAACAATTTCTCAGAAGAGATTCTGGTTGCAGACATAGGTACTTGGATCTACTTTTTAAGCAAATGTAAATAYTACTCATTTTTTCATTTCACTAAAACATTGAGGCTTAGGTACCATATTTTAGCAGTGATTAGTAGCTATTATGTCAGAAAATACCTCAGTCTTTTTTGTATGGTGTCACCAGAAGGGATTTTTTACTTAGGTATTATTTAACACCATTTCCAAGAAGAATGAAGTTGCCTAAAGCAGAAACTCTGCATCAGACACAGATGAACGTGGTCCAAACTCCTATGAAATTTACTTGGGAATTAACAATTGCAGCTGGATCCCAGCTCAGTCTTGAGTTTTAACAGGACTGCAGTAGTTTTCCAGCCAGCTGTAAAGAGAAATTGCTTTTCTGAAGCATCTTTTAACAGAGCTCTGGCTTCTTTACCTCCTCTAACTGAAATACTGCCAAAACCYGAATTCTCTCCACTCCTTTCATTTACACTATTCCTCTCCCTGGCAAATGAAGAAGTAGGAGAGGATTAGTAAAACATCTTCAGCAACACGAAAGAGCAGGCAGCATTTCCCCTCATAAAAACCCAGTCCAGAGGATGATACAGCATCTTTTTGACACGTGATAAAGTTTTATAGTTGTACTTACCCAGGCTGTTACTACTGCAWGCTGGAACATTTCAGCATATCTGTGACAAGCCAGATACCTTTGCACTGTCCCCAGTACCACATGCAGCCCCTGAGCAGCCCCTGGGAGACCAGCCCTGCTCCACAGCTCTGCTMCACAGCTCTGCCAGATGTGGCACAGTACAGGCAGCATCCAGAGCCCACTTACAGGGTGAAAGACAAGCGGGAAATATTGATGAAGATGGCAGCAGGCACACAGGCCTACTGAAATGTGACAGCTTTACTATTTTTCTGTCACTTAAGCTTTTGGCCTAAGCTCAAAAGAGAAGGCAAAAGAAGCAGCTGCAAAAAGRAAAATAGTCACAGGAGTTACCAGGACCAGATCAGGTTTGCCTGAGTAAACACAGGCCATTAAAAACAGGCTAAGGATTAAATCTAGGCTCTCCAAAACCAAAGCGGTACACTGAGTACATACACCACTTTCCATTGAATCACAGAATCATTCAGGTGGGAAAGACTTCTGAGATCAAGTCCAACCATTAATCTAACACTGCCATATTCATCACTAAACTATGTCTCTAAGTGCCACATCTACCCTTCTTAACACRTGCTTTAAATCCCTCCAAGGACAGTGATTTAATCACTCTCTGGGCAGCCCATTCCAGGAATGGACAGCCCATCCAGTGAACAAATTTTTTCCAAATATCCAATCTAAACATCCCCTGGAAAAACTTTAGGCCACTTCCTCTTTTCCCATTATTTGTGCTCAGAAAAAGAAGCTGACTGCTACCTGGCTACAATCTCCTTTGGGATAGCTGTAGAGAGCAGTAAGGTCCTCCCTGAGCTTCCACTTCTCTAGGCTAAACAATTCCATCTCCCTCAGCTGCTCCTCATCAGACTTGTGCACCAGAGCCTTCCCCAGCTCTACTGTCCTTCTCTGGACTCTCTCCAGCACCTCAATGTCCTTCTTGTAATGAGGGGCCCAGAACTGAGCCCAGGGTTTGAGGTGTGGCCTCACCRGTGCTGAGTACAGGAGGATGATCTCTGCCCTGGTCCTGCTGGCCACATTATTCTTGATGCAATATGTACTTATTGACAGTAATGCAGTTTTACATTGGCAATTAGATGTAAGAGGTGGGCTCTGCCCTGCAGCTGGTGCCTCCAGCTCTGAGCTCTGCTGCAGCACTGCCCTCTGCCCAGAGATGCAGTGAGACCCTTCCAGCTGGACCCCCTGCCTGGGCCAGGTTTAGCCCTCACTGCCTGTGTGCAGGTTACCTGTTGCTGTGTCTGRCCACTTTACTTCTGCAAGTGTTCTCGTACATTTTTAAGAACTTCTGTATTAAGATTATTCTCTTTTTGCCGTAAGATTATAGTAATTATGTATGTCTTCCATGTGATATTCATTTAAAACTAATTTGCCTTATTTGCTGTACTCTATTGGTTATTCTCCTGGTAAAGTTCTCTCAAAATCAGTCCTTTGGAACACTTTGAGGTTTCTCTCCTGGAACTCATTCTGCAAACTTTTTTGATTAGCAGTTCATAATGGGGACCAACAGTAGGAAGGTATGGAAAGAATAAAGGAGAATTACAGGATAAGCTGATCGTTCTGCCTGAGTGAAGGTGGTCTTGGCACTTTCTACTACAAGATTCTGTTTTCACTTGAACTTCCAGGCTAAAATTTTCATTCAGAGTGTTTGCCTCCACTTGACTTACTTGAAAACTTTAGGGAAAAGAGCTCAACCATATTCAAAGAAAAAAGTGAGGGGAAAACAGATCCAAAAATCTGGATCTGCTTTGGAAGAGCCTTTGTAGTTCTGGGTAGAGAACTAGAAACTTGTGCAGGCAGTTATCTAAGTGTCCTGGCTTTGTCTCCTRCTATTCTGGGAAGGGGCAGAAGCAAGGAAAACACTGAAATTGTGTTTTCCAAAATAAAAACCTGAAGTTCATAATTCGTTAGAAATAATAACTTAATTCTGTATTTGCAGTAAAGACTGGTTTTGAGAAGGGGCACAGGACTGAGCTCTGCTTCAGAGGGGAGATAAGAGACCTTGGAGCCTGGCAGTGGCAGAGTGCAGGGACTCACACAGGGAGCAGGATGATGGGGCTGGAGTGAGGAGCTCCAGGCAGGAGCAGCAGTCCCAGGCTGGGCCATGGCCCACAGGCAGGGGCAGCTCTGGCCAGCTCAGCAGGATGCCTGGGATAAAGACCCTTTGAGAGGACTTTGGGGCAAGGAGCCTGCTAGTGAAGTGGAATAAGTGTGAAATAGGTGTGAAGCAACCGGCAGAAGAAAGCAAAGCCCAAGAAAAGGGCTCCAGGGAACTGCAGGGCAGTATGGGCTGCCATTGCCACTCCTGCAGTTCTGGAAGCCCCTGCCAAGGACAGCCCCAGTGCGAGGAAGAGGAGCCCTGCTGCAGCGAGCAGTTATTCTGTTACACGCAGCAGCAGCGATCCGGGCRCTCAGCCTGCAGCCTGCAACCCCGCTGGGGAGCTGCAGGGAGAGAGAACTGGGGCTGTGGTTAAGACAGTTGAGCTTTGCCTTTCAATTCCAGCCCCCTCTGTGCCACAGGCTCCTTCAGAGCTCGCCTAAAGCSCAGGGTTCACACACTGCCACCAACCCCAAGTTCCTCTTTCCTACCAAACCAAACCCACGCCCTGGGCTGGGGAACATGCAGGGGTCCTGGACTCTCCCACCTTCAGCCAAAGTCAATCAGAGTTGGCCTCTGAATATAAAAMTGTGTCTGTTCTCTGGATTCTCTAAAAGATCAGGTCCTGGAATCTCATAAAGCTCCCCTTAGTTTTTATAATAATGTTCCTGAGCTGCAGCTCCCCAGCACTGAGAYACTAATAATAATAGTAAAATCAGACATTTGTGTGGTGTAAAGACAAATCATTTTCATAAAACACTGACCCTGTSATAGAGTGTCTTAGCAAACACCTGGACACTATTTTTTTATTCAGATCAGTAACTTTGAATGAACTAATTTATATATGGCAAAGAGTGAGTAATGAGAAATTAAAGTAAGTCTTAAGTCTTCATTTTCTGAGTAAAAGCTCTTCCTTCTGCTGGGAAACAGATTAGGCTTTTAGATTTWAAAAAAAGATGACACAGAACAGGGGCACTGAATCAATGTCCTCTGAAATTCTGCTACATCTCCTTATCACTTTAAATCTTTTCTGAAGTAGGAGGCAGTTCTGTTTTCCTAGGAAGCATTAAATTCCAGAGCAGTTGCATATAAAACCAACAAACAGGTGTTATTAGTATACAGTTCATTTCAGAGAGATTACCATTGGTTACATTGAATAAACACATGCATGTCAAATAGTAGAAACCAAAACCAAACATATACTGGATACTGCAGATTGTGTGAAAATAAATTGTAAAATTGCAACATTTTGTATTGGTAGACCCTTCCTCTTGCCTTGCCTCGCCTCGCCTCACCTCGCCTTGCCTTGCCTTGCCTTGCCTTGCCTTGCCTTGCCTTGCCTTGCCTTCCCTTCCCTTCCCTTCCCTTCCCTTCGGTATCTACACTAAATTGCAAGAGTTAAACGAATCATTTCCATTTCCACACTTCACTGCTTAGAGAAGCACCTACAAAACACAGCAGCATTCACTTAAAGGTACAAGAATCACAGTCTTTATTCTCAAATGGATATGCATTACATCCTGGAGCACACAACTAGGATGAAAACATCCTCTAAAATTTAAAAAAAAAAAAAACCCTGTCAACAAACAACTAATTTTTACTTCTTCACTGTTAGCAGGGCCACTCTTTGGATCAGCACTGACTCATCTTCAGTTGCTGTAAAAAACAGATGTGGTTCAAAGAAATCTTTCAAAGTGGTGGAGGCGTTGGCGCCTGGCCAGCCCGGCCTCCAGCCCGCATCAATCAGCCCGGGGGTCTCCAGCCCCATCCTCCGTGTTCCCCGTGCTCCAGGCAGGCTCAGAGCGGGACCGGCCCGGCAGGCAGGGCTCAGAGCGGGACCGGCCCGGCAGGCAGGGCTCAGAGCGGGACCGGCCCGGCAGGATCAGAGCGGGACAGGCCCGGCAGGGCTCAGAGCGGGACCGGCCCGGCAGGCAGGGCACAGAGCGGGACCGGCCCGGCAGGGCTCAGAGCGGGACAGGCCCGGCAGGGCTCAGAGCGGGACCGGCCCGGCAGGCAGGGCACAGAGCGGGACAGGCCCGGCAGGCAGCGCACAGAGCGGGACCGGCCCGGCAGGGCTCAGAGCGGGACCGGCCCGGCAGGGCTCAGAGCGGGACCGGCCCGGCAGGCAGGGCTCACAGCGGGACAGGCCCGGCAGGCAGCGCACAGAGCGGGACAGGCCCGGCAGGCAGAGCTCAGAGCGGGACCGGCCCGGCAGGCAGGGCACAGAGCGG
>JACDOX010000009.1:742354-764988 GCA_014549065.1 Cardinalis cardinalis | reverse complement strand
GGCAGGCAGGGCTCGGGCCGGGTGTGCGGGGCTCCTCCGCCTCCGTGCCCGGCCCGGGAGAGCCGCGGCTGGCGGCGGCTGCAGAGCGCGGGGCGTGCGGAACGTGGTTTCGCGGAGTTTCAAAACTTTAAATCTTAACAGTATTCCTTACACCTGGTGGGTTTTAAATCAGAAAGAAAGAAAAAAAAATAAGGGGGGAGGGGAAGAAAGGAAAGGAGGAAAAAAAGATTTATTGTATTAATATGTTCTGGTATTGGGCCGTCCTTGAAAGTCAGAGAAAGGGTTGCCTATGGATAATGCACTGGGTTTAACCCCTGAGATCCAGCTTTTAATACTCACTTTGCTACAGAGGGCCACGGTCAATCAGTCCTGGGAGTGTTGACCAGCAGTAAGACAACTTATTTACAGCAGTAAGTCATCCTTTGGGGTCAAGTGAGATTGTCAGATAGTAATATACAGCTTTATGTTATGTATACATAAGTACATATATAAATCAGGCATATCTGGCCCAGTCTTTGCATGCATTTCCCAACATTCTATCCTGTTTTAAGTCATGAAATTCCTTCGAAATGGAACGACTTTACCTCCCCATCCAGAGGAGCTGTGAATCTTAATTAAACCACACATGAAAGTGGAGAAGCCTTCTCTGTACAATGCCCCTAGAAAGTATTCATTGTTTACTGTCCTCATTTTAAAAAAAATTCAATAGGGATCTTGAATAAAATTCTGCTTAATTAAAATCACTGTAGGTTTTCCCCTTTGATTTCAGTAAAATCAGATTTTCATATGTTATAGTTCCCCAATTTAAAATTCAAATAACAGCATAAAATGCCCCATTGGACTAGGTTATATGACCACTGCATTTCCTCTTTCTGTAAATACTAATAAAYTTATTCCACAACCTGTTGGTGGCAATTGCTACAGTTTTCTCCTGCCAAGACTTACACAGAGTGAAAGTACTCCCAGGATYTGGCAAAAGAAGCATTTGGTACAAGTCCAGGCTATCACCACGTAGAGAAATCCTGAAGACTTTATTCAGTTCTTATGTGGTCCTTTGGTAAAATTACATCACTAAACATTCAATGGAAGCAATGGAGGTGAGAGGCTTATTTATTTTTATAAAGTTAATATTCTTCCTYCTTACTGTTCATATTCCTTCGACAGCTCTCAAAGCTTGGATAGCACATGAAATTATTCAGTAGGAACAAAAAGGGTTTCTTGCTCCTCTTGCAACACACTGGTTGTTAATAGTTTGGATCATTGCAGGCCAAATTTAACAAATTAGCAATGCCTGAAAAATGAAGTATTATATTTCCAGTATTAGTCATTTTCTCTGATTGATCTTCTACTACTGCAACAGAGCAGCCTTATATAGGAAGCAGAGCAGACGTTTGTCAGTAGCCCAATCACAGTGACTAAAAACCTTACATAAAAAAGAAACTAATGTTCATTTTTGCATTTTCTGCAGAATTATGTATCATTTTCAATTAAGTTTCCAGTCAAGTCTGTTTGGAGACAGCCTTCATATGAATTCACCCTAGCAGAAAACAACCTTGTTTTCAGCAAAAAACATGTGAACAATTTTGCCAGTCATACTGTGTTCATAAAAGTGTTAATTGGGCTTTGAAGTTGGTTCTATTATAAAGCACAATAGTATGAGAAGCAAACACTCAGCTGAGACAAGGTACTTGGAGTTTTTATCCCTTTTCTTCTTCCCACAAATATCTTTTTCAGGGTGGACTCTGTACATCCATTCTCCCAAAACAAGATTTCCTGTCACACAGCTGTGTTCACTAGAGCCATCAAAGGAGTTAATAGATTATTAATAGCAGTTAAAGGTTATTACTTGCAATACCCTATCCCAGAAAGAAATCCCAGAAGGAATTTGAATCCCCATTGGATGGATTTCATATAAATATCTTGAAGAACTGCAGTTATGGTTTATTCTGCACAACCCACCAGACCACTCCTTTCCTAGAGAGACTTCTAAAACAATAGCAAGCTTGCTTTTCTGTGCTTAGTGATAAATCTGGGAAGTAAGAATGTGCTGTGCATATTGAACAGATCCTTAAGGCATACAAAAGACTTATATTCAATCCGGCTCTTAAATATTCAAGAGTCACTCTAGATTTTCAGGAAATATGAGTAAAGAATACAGACAGCAGGAAAAGCCAGGTTTAACCCTTTCCCAAATGGTGTTTTTCCACTAACATCCTCACTGCTTTACAAGTTCTGCACATCTGCACTGCCACAGACTTACAGTCCACAGGGTTCTGTGCTTGGGAAGAGCCCCATTCCTGCAAGAGCCCTTGCAAAATCCATGCCAATAGTCATTCATCATTTGCAGTCATCACCTTAATTAAATAACTATTTGGATGCATGTTCATTGATCCACATAGTGCTACATTTTGCTGTGAAGCTGAGTCTTGRAAAAATCCTTCAGCAGTGTTTTTTCCTGAGTCCGAATTTGTTTCAGGATAGGGCTCAGCATGGAAGTTCAGAAATACAGATACAGTTATTATGAAGCCCTAATAATTCATCCCACTTTCTCACAGCACACGTGTCTCTGGAGTGCTGTKTTAGACACTGATACCAACCCACTGCTTCAGGTAAAACAAAAAATCTTATTTCCAAACAAAACCAGAGGACTAAGCAGCCAAAATTACTTAAGAATATACTCCCGGGTAAAACAGTTCATATGTTTCTATGAATCAYTGGCTGTATTTCTTTTTAATGTACAGAAATTTGTTCCCCTACAGAGATTCTATTCCTAGGGCTGTTTTATTGTAAGAATTCAACTTATAACAACAGTAAATGCATATCGTTTCTCACATATTCATTTAATTTTCCCCAGATGAGGCTTTTAAACATGCTATAGTCAACAAAAGTTCAAGTTCTTAGATATTTACTTGTTTCCACATTACATGGTAACATGATTGAAATGTAAAAGTCCAGCAAACCTTTTGCTTTGTCTCTGAAGTCTCTTAACCTTTACTTGATGTTGGTTTGTAGCACAAGGCATGAAATGAAGATGGGAAATAGTGCATCCTTATGCTACTGTTAACCTGAAAGAATAATTACTAAGTTAATACCAAAGGTGATCCTATTTTAAACCTGTGCAAAACCTGATCCTAATTTAAACCTCTGATATTTTAAACGCTACATAGCATGGTGAGATCAGAGATGTTTACCTATTGCTTACTGCAAAGTAATAAATGATGAGTTGATGAACCAATTATTCTAATGCCATTGGCACAAAACACTGGAGCATAGCTATATGCTAAGGCTGGACAAATTCTTTGTTTCAAAAGGCTTTACTTAGTTCCTGAACTAATTCTACATTCAAGCTTTTGTCATTAACTTTCAGTATTCCAGGGAATTCTGCCAATGAAAATTCAGGTTTGTTAAATTACAATCCTCACTTGTATACAAGTAAAATAGAAGTCATAGAAGCTTTTAGTTTGTTTTTTGCAGCATCCTGCAGAAACCCAATGTGAATGGTGATAAGCAATGCAAGTGATATTAATTCAGAGTTTCCCCTTTAAAAAAGGAAGCGGGTCAAAGGATATACCCTCTAGGGTATGCGCTGGGATTACACACCTGTGATTAATCTAACAAACTGCTGGAGATGTGATTGTTTCTTCATAGAACTGCAGCTGAAACAACAGTTCTTTGGCAGTAAAATAAATGTAACCCCTTGTGGTGCCCCTAGACATACAAGATAATTACAACAAAGTACCTTCATAGGAAGTTAGGACACTCCTGCTGCATCATTAAAATAAACGGACCTGCGATAACTGATGCAGCCTTGGAAGTGCCACAGAGAAGCATGGTACTCAAGAGATGAAAGAGATCTGCTCTCCTCCTGGAACGTGCATGTGACTTCCATTAACTGTAGTGGAAGCTGAGATTTCCAGTCCAAATCTAGCAAGAATAAGAGACGGGTTTTATCCCTGTGAAGTCAACTGCAGTTTTTCCACRGAGCTCAGTGGGGCAAGATTTCTAAAGTAAAACTTAATTATCCCAAGGCTTTTCAAGGCCACTCTCACACCTCGCAGTGGAACCTGGTGCAGAGATTTAAGCTTGCTTCAACCCAGCTAGCTGCAGGAGCTGCAAAGCAGCATCTCCCAGGCAGTTACCCAGGACAGACTTTGCAGAAGAGGCAGCCCTTGTCATACAAACACCAGGACTCCTGCCCAAACCCACACAGCCTGTGCTGGACCACAGTGCTGGACCAGTGGTGGCCTGAGGACCACCCAGCYCCTGGATGTATTCCCCAGGGGATTTCCCAACACGAGATACAGCCAAAACACCATAAAGTAGAAACACTACTATAATTATGCTATTATATCAATTAAAGAATGTTAGCATGTATTGATACCAAATAAACACAAGGTTAAAGTTTTCACAGCTTGGGTGATGACTTGCAGGCCAAAGCCAGTGAAAGGAAGAAAGGGTTCCCAATGACCTAGTGTGTCCAGCACCAATCCCATTTCAATACACATGCAACATATCCATTTTCATTACAAACATCACAACAACAGTGTTTCAAGAACTTACTTCAGATAGTAACTTCCAAATCCCCACACAATCAAACACCTTTACCATTCAGAGTGCAGTTGTTATAGATATTCAGTTGTTTATTTCAGTAAATTTTCATAGCTATACTTCATAGTAATGCTCAAATTTCTCAACTTCCTCAGCACTCCTACCAAGTTACTCATAGACTAATCACTCCAATGAAGAGCTTTCTAAAGCCCTGTCTTTAAGGCTTGCTTCTCACCCAGATATTTTACATCAACATATACACAACTCTATACCCAAAACATTGCAAAGTTGCAAGGAGCTGCAACAGGCTGCGTTGCAACCATGCTGGAGTACCAGATACTCACACATGACACTCAGCATCATTAGGAGAGCTAATTTATGTTATGTTTATGATCATCTAGTGGGAAATAAAATATGTTGAGGCTGCTTTCTTCATTATTATTTTCTGGACTGGTAAGCCCAGGAGTGTCCATTTATTTGATTCCTACCTCTTCAACCTTTTCATCTGAGTAGTGTGCAGATAATGCTGTAAATCTGAAGGAAAGGTCTAGCCTTCAGAGTAGACCATTTTTTTCTCTGGAAACAGGAAAAGGTAATGTAGCATTATATATGTGAAAGTTGTCTTCACCACTTCAAGAATGAAAAATGTGATTTTTATTTTTTTAAAAAGGTAAAACTGTAGAGACATAAATTCTGCATAGGTAAATGTTTATGTAGGAAAGTTTACCATGTTACAGAATCCTGTTCTAAAACAACTAGGGCAGTATGACTCTTTAATGTAACTTCTGGCACAGTAAATTTGTCAGTATAAATGGGGCCCTGAGCTGAGCAAACACACCAAGTTGTCTGTCTTGTGCCAATGGAAAAAGGGCCTAATAGCCAGGTTAGGAGGAAACAAGTGCCAGGTTCCAACTTATTTAGAAACACAATGAGAGCATGTGGGCTTAGCTTTTCAGGCAAGAGTAAAGGGACGTTCCWGGAATGTCTCCCCATTCCCGTCCCACTAACTGATTGTTCCTCTTGGCTAAGGGCAGATTCAATTCAACATGACATGACTCAAATGTTGTGGATAAGAAGTAAAAGGCAGATAAAAGAGGAGCTTTGTTCTTAGATGTTCTTCTACTCCACCACTTAAAAAATACATGTTGTCTAAATATTGCCCTACCGCAAAATTGGCAAAAAAACCCAGAATTTGAGACTGGCTAGAAAGTTAATAGCTGAAGAAAATCTTATCATGAGATTCAATCTTTTTTCAATGCATATTACATTCATAAACAAAATAAACACAAAAAATTTAGAAGTCTCCCAAAATAATAAAGTAACTGAAAATAATTTTTAAAATCTCAATGTCATTAAGAACTGCTGCTTTATATGAGATTTTAAATAATATAAATTAAAGCAACATTTTTTCTTTATGAAGTCTATTGTTGGACTGCACATTCTGAATTTACAAATGAGCTTGAAGAAAGATAATTTTACATTTTCATGCCAGTAATTCATTTCTCATACATCTCTATCTTTCTTTCACCTTGATAGTTATTCCTGTCATGATCCTCATATTGATATTCAATACAATCATTCCTAGCAAAACTGACTACACGATTATCATATTATCTCGGTGAATTCTTCTTTTGAAATAAATGCCAATTAACCTAARGTAACATGATGCATAAATAAAATAACTGCATCTTAATAGTCTTCATAAAAAAATAATTCCCATGTAACACCATTTTTTAAATTCAGCAAAATCCCTGTTTACAGTAATTATYTTTAAACATTTTTACTTACTAATGTACAAGAATGCATCCATATGAAAGTTGATGCCTTTTATTTTAATCACATGAATCAAAGCTTTCTTCACCATTTCTGTCTGAAGACTTGCTGCCCAGTTGCTAGACTGTGTGAAATACCCTTCCTTGCCAGGCTGTACAGATTAACAGGACCCTACAAGCTGTATTTTATAGCCATGCTCTCAGTAAATACCTTACACATGTTTTAAGCTAGGGACTATCTTCTGTCTTTCTGAGTCTCCATCCTTCCACAGATTTATTTCTAGGTGTCTTCATAATTCAAAGTTCATATCARAGAAATGATTATGAGCTTCTCTGCAGCTCTCTGGTCTTCAGTCCAGATCGAGCACAGTCTGAGCTGCCCTCCAGGAGTCCCTCTTTTTACGAGTGCCCATTTCTCATTTTGTAAAAAGGTAACRGTTTTTGAACCAGACCTTCACTTCTGGTACCTCATATCAGTTCTCAGGACTGGACTCTGTTTTTAGCAAACATCACACATCGGGGGCTGGGGCACAGGTACCCAGACCAGGCTCTCACCTTCCCTSACTGGAAAACCTCAGGTAATTGTATTTATTTCCCTACCCAAATATTAAGAAAAGTCCTTTGTATATCTATTCCTCAGCGAGGAGTAGGGTTTTGACCAGTGTCACATCCATTCACTAGGATATTTTAGCCTTTTGTTTGGGACTCTCTCGCATTGCTGTTCAGTAGCAAGGARTATTTGGGTTAACTTAGTTGAACTTGGACTGAAATTGTTAATTTCAGTCAATCTGTTACTCCCTTCAATAATTTCATTGTGCRCTAAAAAGCTCAACATAAAAGTTTKTTCAAGATGAACAAAACTTGAGATATGGGGTAGAAAATCTTTGGTAAAAACCAGAGATTGCTTCATAAAKATAGTTCCCTCAAATCTGGAGTCGCCATCTAGTTCAAGGCTCCAGCCAGAACAGATAGACCAGAAACCAAAGCAAGGCAGAGAATAACAGGTTCAGCCTGCAGTGCCTCCCTGGCCCAAGTAAATTGAGTTTTACAGTGAGATTTTGTCACCAAAAAGTTGGTGTCACTTGTTTTATTTTACTGCTCTGGGAAGACATTCAGGAGTCAGGCTACTGAAGGATGGAAAACTCCTGGGCCTTGCCATGTTAAGGCACTGTGGCAGCTTATGGGGTCATAATGCTGCTACCAAATGTGATAAGATGATCTCTCTGGAATATTGGCATTGCCTGCCATCTTTTCCTCACAAAATAATTGCTCAGATACGTCTATGCTTTTCTCATCCAACTCCATCCTGCTTGGGAAGGGCAGCACCCTGCAAGGCTGCCCATAGACCAACACCTTCCAAAGCTGGGATGCACCGTCACCCTCCTCTGCTGTCAGAAGCATGATTTCTAATCACACACATGAGCTTTCTGGGATTTGGGATGCTCTCCATGCATAAGAATTCTGGTTGAAAGTATAGAGATGAGTCTACAGTATTCCTACAGGGCATCTGTATAATATGGCTTTGTTTTATAAACTCCATTTGACCGGGTTTTCAGTTTCAGAATAAGACAAAAATCCTACTCTGAGACCCTCCTTCCCCATCTCCTTATTAAGAAACCTCTTTCAAAGTAAGAAGTTTGTTTACTATTCAAAAAAATGTTTTACCATGGCTAAAGACATTTCCCTTACTGGATGGAAAATTCTGGCTGAAGTTTTCCAAATTAATACAGCACAAGCCAGGTTCATGGTAAGGGAAATTTCAGTCTAAGCAGATAACAGATGGTAGAGTTATAAACAACTGAGAACCAAGTCTTTTAGTAGAAACTAACAGAAGACCTAAATAAGAGGTCGTGCTAACATGTCTGCTCGTAAAACTTAACTTTTACGTGGCATATTCTTATTTCAAAGTGGACATATGAATAGTTATCATAAAATTGTGTACTTTCATAACTTTATGGTTTTCATCGCCTATTTTAATAGCTCTGAGATAGTCCATGCTATACTTTCATATGGTATGAGCTTATGAAAATAGTGATAGAATCTCATACTATAAATCATTTGCAAAGGAAAGGAATAATATTGGAGGGGGGGGTTGTTTCTAAGAAAAGAGCTATAGAAATGCATATTCATTTCGGTTATTTAAGTATATATAAATATTTACATTGGCCTTTCATATTAAAATATTTTCGCATTATTTAAAACATAAAAATACAATGATAGGGGGAATTCCAGAGACCACTTTCAGGGAAGCTCTGCCAAGGATACGCTGCGGCTATGGAGGACGGGAGAAGTGAGTGCAACAGTCCCAAGCACAGAAATTACACATGCACATGGCAACCCCACAATTACCTGTGAGTATGAGCTGGAGCTGTGGTGCCAGCCACAAAACCCACTTGCCTTGCAAATACCGGAAAGGTCAATAGGTGCTGGACAATAACCTGAGGTTGTTTCAGCCACCCCAATCTCATGGCAAGGCCAACCCCTCTGCTAGTGACAAGGAGATTATTCACCCTAAGTGTTCGAGATCCTGCCATGCAAATGGCAMAGGACTGAGAAGGGAGAAGCTTCTAAAGCCTTAAAATGTATTTTTTTAAAAAAGATAAGATTTTTTTAACTATTCTGAATTGTGGCTTATTGCCCACCAAACAAAACGTTAACAAGATAAACTTGTTATTTATATAACTAGTACTTCCAGGATACTTAGAAATATATATTCTTTTCATCTATCCTGATGATTAAAAATGCCTTTGGGATCATGCCTAGAATAATGTTTCACAGTATGGAGGCCAATAAAGAGTCTTTTAGCTAAAAACTTGGATCAGATACACTGTTACTCTTCCCACCTCTTAATCAATTAAAAATATATATCGTAACAGCATATGCCTTGTAAGAAGGAAAACACAGAAGTTATTCTCCTCTCTGAGAACACAAATAACTGCTACTCAGTTTAATGGGACATATATATTTACACCAAATGAAAAATATCTTCCAGAATATGAAGGATTCGTATGGATCTGTAAATTATTACATGGTTAGGAGCAGGTTGGCTTTCTGCCATGTTAGACTCAATGCACCCAGTTTTGCCTTGCCTTGGAAGCTGAACAGTCCCAGGCTTGGCCAGCATTTCATGTGGAGACCATCTGGGCATTCAGTGTGCCACGAGCACAAGCCAAGGAGTCACAAGGTGGTGAATATTAGGCCATAGAAGCTGGATGAGTGGAAAGATTTCATTCAGCTCCCTCAATACTGCTGAACCAATGAATGAGAATTTCACTATTGCTCTCCTGCCTCTCCCTTCCTCCAGTAAGGCAAAATTGATTTTGATGGGAGGAATACTGGAAGGATCCAAAGGGAAAGATACAACGTWAAAAATATCTATCAATGCAGCACTAAATTAGAAAGAAAGTGAAGAAAATTGTAATAATATAAGCAGGGTTTGACCACTCAAAGTCAAGTGAAATCTGTCAGATGAAACAGATGAAATCTGTTTGCAGAAATCTGATTTTTTTATTCACTCACCCAAGTCTAACAGGAGGTATTTTCTTTAACAAAGTAAACAAAACTTCCTATGCTGAACACACTAAATCTGTGTGCTTGTATGCACTGTGACTGGTACCAAACCAAACAGAAAGCAACTTTGAACTTGCAAGCACATATATGTGTAAGTTGGACCTCACAGCCATATTGTAAATTACAGGGATGCTTTTGACAGTCAAAACATGTAATACTATGCTTCTAATTAAGAGGTATAGCTAATGCCTGAGGCTATTGCACAAAGCACTGAAGAAATCTAAAAACCGGTGAGCTTTAGCAGGAAGGCAGAAGGAGGGAACTTCAGCAAGTCCATTTCTTTGAGGTTTGACCACAAGAAACAAGACATTCTCAAAGCATCAAGAATATTGGCAATAGCCAAGACATGGTCCTGGGGAGTCGGATTTTTTGTTCACTTGATTTTTTTTTTCTTTTCTTCCTACCAAGAACTGAAGAGCATTTAAAGTGTTAGTTCAATAAAATTTTAGAATGAATATTAGTACTAATATAGAAAACATTTTATAACTTTATGATGCTTAGAGTTTGTTTCACTTATACTTGAGAAACTTTCATGTCATTGTTCTTTTAAGGAAAAAAAATTGAAAATTTTAATGTCATGAGTGTAAGCATGACAAAAAACAAAAATAAGAGAACTTGGTAAGAACAGATATTTTGTAAATAAAACAAGACACCGATGGCAAATTGCTAGGCATCATCATGCTAATTCTTCTTCCCTGAGCTGCCAGCATCTATAAAAATATTCTAGTGTACATCTACCCAGAAATGGAAGGAGAAAAGCTGCCTGAACTATTGATACACCRCTGGAATCAAAGGTCTCAATTCTCCTTCCACCATTACACCATAATTCCTTGGTTAAGCTATGCAAAGTGAACACGTGGCACGTGGCTGACTAAACCAGAATAGCAGCATTTGACAACAATTTACAGGGGTGTAATATTTCTGTGCCGTGTTCTAGGCAACAAAGAACCACAGGAACTGCAATCCGTTATCTGAAACTTCACTATCTGCAAACGCAGACAGATACAAGCAAATCCTTCACTGCAAGCAGCAACGGGCTCGCTGTCATTAATCACTACAAGGAGGCTATTGAAGACAGACTCTGGGATGGATTTCAGTGGCAGCCTGCAACTTTATTAGCTTAACATTTCCAAGCATTTAAGTGGATTCAGTGTAGGAGTTAAGGGACTCCCACCATACAAATTACAATTCATGGCTGACTGTCCTCAGCCTACCTATGGAACCCAGTCTCAGACATCTGACATCTTCTCAACTTAAAGAGAAAGATAGGAGCGTGGMGGGGGGAATCAGCTTGCAGGGGCTGGGTTCTGGGTCTCCTTTTTCAGCAGTCTACTAGCAAAACCCCAGGTCTTCGCTTCTGGAAGCTCATACTATAAACTGATCCATACTAGATAGCAGCTTCAACTTTCCAAGTAATACACTAAACATAACAAAGGTATAAAATGTACTTAATATTTATAACCTATTCCTATGCCATATTTATTGACATAATGACATATGAGTGCAAAAATAGGCAAATAAGACATAAAAATTCCTCTCCTTCCTCAGTTTTAACCTAATGGAAAATAYGTTATTCTGGCATCAAAAGAGGCAGCCTATTAAATCTGCAAACTCCTGAAAATACTGTTCCTGGGTTATAACTAGAGGTCAAGAATGAAGATACAGTTTAAAKGAATCAGAGTTCCCAACTGCAGCACACATCATGTCACACAACCTCAGGAAGAACCATCTAGCCTCCAAAACCATGTTCTTCTAATGGTGGGATGCCTTTTAATTTCTACATTAGATTTATCCACTGGCAGTCTGTACCCCACTTGACCCAACACCGTCTGTTATGTTAAATAGCTCTTCTTCCTCTGGCATTTGTCTCCAAACCCCTCACAGATGTTAACTGTGTCAGTGACAGAGGGAAAGCCAGGTCCTACCATCTCCCGACCCAGCCAGTGGGAGAAAAAGCCAATGTAAAAAGGAGGGAAAACCCTTCTTCTGCCCTGTCCTACCTGCCACAAGCTGTTCACCAAGGCTCTGACCACAGTTCTCATTTCTTCACTAGCCAAAAACACAGTGTAACATGTTTATTAGGCATGAAACAGAAATATTCTCTATCCAGGAATTAACAGAATTTGACAGTAAATAAATCTTGTTGATTACACTTGAAGTGATAGCTAAGGCAAAGAGCTTTGGAAAGCTGAATTGCAATGGAAAAAGGGAAGAACAGTATTTTGGGAGCCAAGACTTGTGGGGAATATATTGGAAAGCTTTTCTGACTTGGACACACCTTCCACTTCCCTGCTATTGATCGGCAGATTGAATACATGCATTTCAACATGATGCATGGTCTGAAGTAATGCAGGCTCTCAAAAGAGTCATGGTCCCAGTATATCCAGGAGGTCAGCAGTGGGTGCAGTGGACAATGAACACACCCACTAATGTACTGGTTGCATTTCYTCTCACACAAAAAAGACAAAAAAATTATTCTCTGAATCACAAGAAGAAAGAGGAGACACCCAAACTAAAAAAGAAAACCAATCTTAAAGTAATGTCGTATGGATTTGGACCATTGGCTGAAGCCTGTATCTGAGGGCCCAAATGCCTGTGCCACCAGCATCCCCCTCTGTGGAGCAGGAAAATTTGGAGCTGAAGGGCTGGAAACAAAAATCAGGGCTATAAACTCACTGAAGGTTTGTCTTGGCATTTGTTTTWTACAGATTTACACATGTAACTAATGTTCTGTTTAAAATATCCACCCAGCTGCTTTTTATCACCTTCAGACAGTTTAGCACACACGAGTGCCCTTCCCTCCAAGACAGCCAGTGGCAAACAGGGGGTGGCTCTGCCAGGTGACACAGAATGGCCAGAGATGGGCAGCACAGCCAGCCCCCCTGGGCTCTGCTGGGCACAGAGAGGTGACACAGAATAGCCAGAGATGGGCAGCACAGCCAGTCCCCTGGGCTCTGCTGGGCACAGAGAGGGGCTGGCAGGAGCAGGCTTGGCCCACAAGACCCTCACAGAGGAGAGCCAGCATGCTGAGGGGTCTGCATCACCCCTGGCACAGGAGGACAGGGGCCCAGGGCAGTGTCTGCAGCAGGTCACAGCCAGCTTGGTTCTTGGCACGAGGGAGGTGACAACTTCTGCACTCCGGGAACAAGGAACCCAGCTCAGCCCAGCGAGGATCCTGCAGCAACAAGAGGCTACTGGAAAGGGGCAGAGGTGGCTGGAACAGCCAGGAGAACAGCCCAGATGTTGGATTGCTGACACCCAGCAGGGAGGAGCAGCCACCCTGCCCAAGCTGAGGCCCTGTRTTTTCCCTTAGGAAGAGAAACCAGCCTGGAGTCCCGTGTCTTGGCAGAAGCAAATGTCCTGCTCACAGAGAGGGGCCAGGGCTTAGGGCTATGTGGGTGTGGGCTGGATGTTCTTGTGTCCCTTCCCCATCAGCCCTGGGGACAAGTTTTGAGGAGGTGACACTGAGCCCCCCACTGGAAGGGCACCATTTTCCCTCCCCATCTGCAGCAGGAGGCTCTCGGGATCAGCCCCTCATACCCGGTCTCTGCATTTGTCTTTCCCTTACCACAAGGGGTGGTAGGAAAGGAGAGTGGCTTATTTGGAACTTAATTTCCTGCTGGTGTCAAATCACCACAGCAGAGCAGGCTGCAAATCTTCGACCATTTTGCAAGTCTTCAGCAGTTTAGTGCCCTGGCAATCGCCGACTTACTGCAGCCACGGATCCTGGTCCAGGTTACTGCTGGAGAATTAGAAGTGCAAAAACAGAAATGCAGTTGCTTTAGAGAGATTTGTTGTTAATTCTCTGCCAGAGGAGGGCTCCTTTGTCAAACTTTTATACACTTGGAGAAAYAGTGGTTAGTGGAGCAATTACCCCATTGCAGAGGGCAATGGGCCAGAAGCTCTGACCTACAGTGGATAAAATAAACTTTTTCCCATTGGGTCCCAGGCCAGGTTGTGCCCACAGGCCATGCTTGGCAGGCACTAAGCACTTTGCACTGTCCAGAGGCAAAGCTGCTGGTAGACAACAGCCACTGCCAGAAGAGCCACTTCTGGTAGGATCCATGCAAAGAGCTCTGCATGCTCCTTTGGATTTGGGGACATCAGTAGCCAGCATACCACAGTGATGGCTCAGACATCTGAAATTACTCAAATTCTTGGATACACTGGTGTGCTGCAAGGAAAGAAAGAGTGAATGATACAAATGAAAATAATAGCTATTGCTGAGCACCCAGTGCTGGCAGCAGTGGAAATAGAGCTCTTTCTGAACATGAGGCTATCTGGGTTCCTGTACAAGAACAAGATTGCTGTTCAGCACTAGAATGTTACAGTTCTGAAGCAAGGCATGAGCTGTGTGCAGGAGCCATCACTAAGGCTGTGCAGGAGGCGCAGCTAGCAAATAATCAGATGTGGAGAGAGCCTCTCAAAACCTCTGACAGCAACAGAGGAGGAAGATGTTGAGGCAGCCTGGCCAGTACAGCCAGGGATTGACTCTAGAGAAGCCTTGGTGCAGGGTGGTGAAGGGAAGCAGTTAGCACAGCTGCGGGAACACGGACGCCGCACGAGCACATCCTCTGGGAATAAAAGGGAGCTTGCCAAGGWATGAGCAAGTGCAACATCAGATTGCTGCTAAACTAAGCAGAGTTTCTGGCAGGCAGTCTCCAGTTTAAATTCCCTGAATATCAGGTAACAGTGAAGCAAAGTAATGTTCTCCAGGTTAGTTTAGCTGGACAACTTGCCTAGCCCTAGGACACCCCTACCTGCACACCTTCAAAAGCCKAAAAGAGACATAAAAACATGCATTGACTCCATGAGATATAATGCACAGGCAAGGCAAATGGATAAAGTATTTGAGGAGCAAGACATTTCAACAGTTTTAATTTGTATTATCTCAGATAAGGAGGGAATCAAAGGACCAAGAAAATGAACTGCATCTTTGGATCACTTCACTCCTTCTGAACCTGGAACAAATCAGGCACAATTTAGGATCCAAACTGAACGGAAGGATCTAAAGAGTTTTTTAAATTAAAGAACTAAGGAGGTTCAGCTCAAGGTATTGTTTCTGAGTACTAGAAAAGCTGTCATGTATTTCATAAGACACATTAAGCGTGGCAAAGACCTTTAAGCTTTTAAAGACTTAACCTCAAGAAACAAAGAGTAGCCTGTAAGGAGCTGTATCCTGAGCATAACATCAGTGAGGACCACTTAAGAGTCTCAGAGCATCACCAGGAAGAGTACAAAACAAAGAAAGAAACCAGCAAAACCACAGGCTTCTGCACAGAAGACACCACATCTACAAAACCTTTGAGCATGTTATCAAAACCAACAGCACCATCTTGTTATTTAAGAAAAAAAAAATTAGCCCGTGGAAGGCTAAAAAAAGGAAGAAGAAAAGCTGATGAGTGAAACAAATGAACAGTTTCTGAGRAATGTTTTGTTCGGGTTTTCAAAACCACCCCTCAATTTTCAGGAGTTTGCAATGCCCTAAAATCTCCTGGTGACATCCAAAACTGGTGAGGCTGGTAGGTGTTCTTTGATGAGTTTCACACAGATTAAATGAGGGTTGCTACAGAACTGAAGAGTTCAATTGTTCTGGAAGTCCTCCAATCCTCTCATTTACATTTACTCAATAAGGAATTCAGTGTACACAGGCTCACTACCGCCTGTAGCAACCCTTTATCAAGCGCWGCCTGGCAAGACATCCATGGAGTTGGATTCACAAACTAGCCAGATAAACATTCTCAGCTCAAGAGAAAACAAAAGGAAAACGTGACTGCTGTTTGCAGGGCACAAGTGTGCACAGGCTCCCTCTGGTTTCCCTGCACTGGACAAGACGACCTGAGGATCCTATTTACTTCTTATGTACAACAATGTCTGTCAAAAGAGACCCCAGTTCAAATATAGTACAAGACAGCAACCACCTGGAGTTCATCAAGATTAATTTCAAGGACTTAAAAATCTGGAAATCACCTTTTTCTTGTGCATGACTTGTCTGAAAATAGGTGACAGCAGAGCTGTTGAAGCATGAAAAGGAATTTGAGACTGTTACAGATATGTTGGTGAAATTCATGTTGCTGTGCTTCAGCCCATGGTGCTGCATCTTTGGAGATGCAATATGAAAGTAGGAACTTCACCACGCTTCTTTCTTTTGGGAAAAAAAGTATAACTTGTGTTTCTGACACAATTAAAAGCTATTCTGCTTGGATACGTTTAATTTTTATATTTGCAGGCAATAATTGAGCGGGAATACACAGAATTCCTATTTTTTAATTTTAGAAAAAAATCTGACAAGGATGTATAATAAGAAGATCTGGGGAGTAATTTGTCTCTGTAACCTAATTTGTGCAAGTTTCAGCCAAGGACGTTTATCATTTGCTTTCTGCCTCCTCCAGGAAACAGACAGGGGAAAGCAGAGCAATAAGTAACGCCTTGCAGAGCACACCATCAGTTAGGCAGGAAAGGCATCCTTCCTTCCTCTTTAGGGCAACATAAACTGCTCCATTTCAGCTAGCATTTTTTTGTTTTGCTGAATACTGATCTYCTTGCTATAACATGAAGATAAGGACCAAGACCAATCAAAAATGACAAGATAGCAACAAACAAAAGACAAGGAAGAGAGACAATAGCTCTGAGAGATCCAGTAYATTTTACTGACATTTATTTTCATTAGGGTCACAGGACACTCCATTTCAACAGCATTAAAACTTGATTTTAAAAAGCCACATTTTGCTCAAGAAAAGAAATCCATTTTTACTCTGTAATATGCACACCCATTGCTGCTAAACAATTTTTTTCAATTATTATTATTTTTCTGAAGAAAAGAATTTAAGCAGAACTTAAACAAGAAACCTGTAAAAGCAGTTTGAGTGCCCAAAAGTTGCATCATAACGGTTACACAGAAAGGGACGAAGAGGGAAGATAGCACAGGAAACATCACTCTGGCATTTCCTAATTCCTGAGCACTTGACTTTACAACCCCCATTTATTTTTGTATGCAATTTGCTAATGGAAATTTCCTTAATGAAAATGATAGGCAGCATCCCACAACTCCTCTYTTCCCAACCCACCTGGCCCAAAAACATGGAATTCTCTGGGGTGCTATCCCAGCCTGACCAGAGACCTCAGCTCCATGGCATTCTCTAAGGCTGGGAAGAACAGGGACTACAATCAGGTCAAACCCTCAGAGGACTGGAGCATAAAAGCCCAAGCACACACAAGCTGTAACTGCCCTGAGGATCATGGCTCAACTAAACTCCCACACATTTTCCCAGGAGCAGCTAGAAATCTCTTTCCAGATACTGTTGTTCTCCCAAATACTGGATCATGACACTGCTATAGAAAAAACATCAGCTTTTCTGTAAGGTTTGGAAATTTTTTTTCTTTTTTTGCTTCTTAACGTAAGCCAAACAAACAAACTTCTTTCTCTTCTTTTTAGAGAAATCTGAAGTCTTTTAGCTGAAGTTTTCCATCACAAATTCTGCCTCAGGCTTAATATTTCTTTGGAAAGTTTCAGTCCCAGTTGTTAAAGTTTGGCTGAGGTATGAGCATGGCCACATAATGGAAAGATTCAGAAAGCTTAAGTTATAGGCAACAAGACTAGCTCAGCCACTAAAACATGTATAAACACTCATATATCTGGCAAACTTCCTCAGTTATGGAAGATGCATAGCTAAYGACTGAATTTCCAAATAAATACATGATGTCCAAAACTTCCTCATGAGAGTAGCTTCTTTAGCATTACTCATGTCTATGCAGTGTCAGCGTATCTAAGTCAAAAGAAATGKTTTTTTAAAGCAAGGCTAACTCTTGGGGAAAAAAAAAAATTGTTGTGCCTATTTGTTCATTTAATATATTTAGGTTATTTGATAAACTAAAGTGCAAAAAAGTGGCAAAAMATCATAGCATACAATATTTCATTTTGAAAGGGGAGAGCATCTCTCTCATTTTTTCACTGTTCTGCATATATAAATGATACAGTTGATAGAATAATAAGGTGTAAATAAATGCATGATCTACTTCTGGGTCTGCTGCTACAACCAACGAGACATCAATTCACAGGATTCCCCGGCCACAGGATGAAGCTGAACTTCCAGCTTGTGCCTGTGATGGCTGTACCCAGCACCCATCAGCCTTCCAATGACAATTTAAGCCCCACTGGAAACCAGCAGTTTTTCCTCACATGACATCAAGACACATGCATGGATTTTTTTGCTCTTCCCTTGTTTAAAAGAAACCTCTATTGACACTTCCACAATATTCCTTCACATACCTTAATCCTCCTTCCTTATCTGGGATAATTCCCAGGCAACATGGAAGACAAAGTCAGGAAAGTGGAAAGACAAATTATCGCAAGGAATTGCTTCTAAGAACCTCTGTGGCTTTGCACATGGCTCCACAGTTACTTAAATAAGCCTTATCTGCTACACTGGTGGTGGAACAGTCCTACTGTGAAACAACAGTATTTCAGTTGTATGCACTTATCATCCTTGTTGTTCTCAAATTGACCTAGACAGGTAAGTATTACAGCTCAACTTGTAGATGGATTTTCATGCAGATCCCACTGTGATCAAGTACAGTCAGTTTGATTTTCAACAACCCTGCCAGATGAAAACTTACAGCCCGCCTTGAAACAAAGATGAATGGGACTATCTTTGATGTTGCAAGCCCAGTAGGAGGGAAAGCAGATAAAAGGTGTTTATATGCCATCTTTGCCATTAAAATAATGCACAATGCAAAGTCAAAGTAAGCACTTCRGTTTTAGTAAAATCAGCAGAAGCCTGCATAAATCTGTCAGGTAAAAGGRGACCTCTTGCAAAGAGCAGATAGAAACAATCTTCCCTATTTGCTTCTCTAAAAAGAAGAATCAGTCTAGAGGTAGATTTTCACACGTAGATACACACAACAATAATAAAATCAGTCCTTTATCAATGGTTACGATTTTAAAATGAGAATGGAGCCCATAAGCAGCAAACACCTTGTTAATTGTGCCTTGGAATTTATACAATTGAATTAAAATACTGGTAAACTAATTAAGTGGTCACATCAGTATTTGTGCTGCCAAACACTTTGCTTTGTAAGATACTCCAGGAATTTATAAGACAAGTTAAACTTGTTTGCAAAAGATTTTAGAATTCTAACAAAAGGAAATACTCAGAACCAGAAAAAAAAAAAAGAAAAAAAAAACACTTTTCTCAGTCTCATAATTTTATGTTATGATTTGGCCAAGACACAAAGCTACAAACATTCACATCAGTCATATTCTCAACAAAAATGGTGGTGACACACCAAAAATAACTCCACATTTCGACCAAAGGCCAGGCCAAGAGACCCCTATGGGAGCATCTGGAGCAGACCCCGCGCCGGGGGTGAAGGAAGGCCGGGAGGGTGGCATGGGGACAGGGGGTGCGCAGCCCAGCCTGACACCGGGACGYCCTTGTCCTCAGCCCAGAGAACGCCGCGGCCCGGGTGGGACTGCGCGGTCACCCCTGGAGCTCCAGCTGCGGCACCCGGCTAAAGGTTCAGGTTTCAGATCCCGCTAACGAGGAACGCTGCTGCTGCCGTGGCTGGGAATTCCTCTTGAGGGGGGTGGAGAGAGAGGGAGGGAGAGAGAGAGCGAGAGAGAGAGGGAGAGRGAGATTGCTTTCACCTTTGGAAAACCCAGCCTACAATGAAAGGTACCGAAGAGTTAGGATGCTGGAATACARCTGCTTGTGTGGTTTTCATTTAGCTGTTTATGTGCGCACCCTGTAAGACAGTCTTTAATTGCACAATCACAAATAGGATTTGTTGGGTTGTTGGGTTGTTTTTTTCTTTTTCCACAAGGCTTGATTTGGTAGGCATTAAACAGCTAAAGCATTAATCAAGTTTGTGTAATTAATTAGGTTATTTTTAGGAAAATATTTATGTCGTTGAGACTCCGGGTTAGATTTAGCTCTGGATAGATAACTCGCAGTTTCCTATCATCCTTAGCTTCCCAAAAGGAGTTTTCTGAACTCGTGGTGAATGCCACAACCTGGTACTGCTGGTTCATTCGCTGCATTCAGGACACTGGGTGCGTGGAAGGAGCGAAGGTGGGTTTGGAGAGGGTCCGCAGAAAAGCGAGACAGGGAAAGTGGGTGGGGGGCAGCTGACCTGAGCCAGCTCCTGCCGGAGACCCAAAAAACTGCCCGCAAGCATCTTCGGGAGCCCGGGCCRCTCGGGGACGGGCGGGGACAGCGCGCAAAGTTCCCGCTCGTGTGTTTTAAGCCCGTGGGTCGAACCGACGGCGCGGGAGTCGCCYCGGGGCCGCCGCAGCCTCTCCGACCTGTGAACGCGGTGTTTGCGTTCCAGCCCGCTTTTCCACGGGAAAGGAGCCGAGCCGCCGCTGCCCGGGGCTCCCGCGCGTGGGCGGCCCCGCCCTCGGAAACGCGGCCGTAAGGACACGGTGTCCCCGAGAGAGGCGGAGAAAGCCGGGGCTCGGCTACCCCGGGGCAGGGGCGGCCGCTGCCGCTCCCGGCGTCGCCCCGCGAGGGGCTGGGCAGGGCCTGGAGAGCCGAGGACGGAGCGGGCGCGGMGGGCGGGCTCGTAAGGAGCCTGCTCCGGAGAAGGATCGAGCATGGGGGCGTCCTGAGGGGATAACCTGTGTTCCCGAAGGACGGCTACAGAACCGCGTCCTGCCCGCTTTGTGCCCGCGTACCGCGGGAGTCCCGGCATCCCTCCGGAGCATCCCTCCGGCGTGCCGGGCTCCCTCGCAGCCCGGGGAGACTCCTGCCTGCCCGAGAAACTCCCAAATCTCTTGTAGGCCCTTCCCTTAAGGCATGGTTCATTAATACACAAAGTAACACCAAACAAAGCTTTTTCCTCTGACCAAACAGTCGACACAGCCAGTGGGCTTTCCCTTCGCACCCCTCTCGGCTTAGAAAAAGGCCACGGCTCTTTCGCCTGCACCCACCCCCTCGGAAGAGGTTGGGAGGCGGGTGGCTTAACCCTTCCCTGCCTTCTCCACCCCTGGAAACTTTAGAAATACCAGGGCCTCTAATCATCCAGCTTAGTTAAAGAGCTGAATGGGGAAAGTAAATTATCCACTCATGGGGGAAGGGTTTTACACTAAGACACAAATGAAAAAAATCTTGCTCTGAATTTGTTGTGTTGATCTGTATTTATTGGTAACTTGACTGCCTAAACAAGAGTCTATAAATGCACATCATTAATGCCCGAGAGGTCTCATAATATAAYAGGACTCACATGTTGCATGCTTCTAACTACTATTATTTACAGGATCCTACAAAAAGACATATGGAAAATCAAGCACATTTTCCCAGTACCACTGACTTTTGTCCTGAGAACTAAAGGAAAAATTCAGTGACAGCTACACCAGTTAAAACGAAAGAACAACTGGGTAAGTGTAGAGTTGTCCCCCTTTGCAGTTAATAGAGTTAGACGTTCATATAAACAGCTATGAATCTTATTGTGGGATTGTTTTCATGGGGCAAAACCAAAAAGGATTAGAAGAAGGCAGGGGAAAAAAACCTGTCCCATGTAAAGCAGAGGAGATGCACTTTCTCCCTCCCTTTAGTGCCAATTTGAAAATCAGTATGTTTCATTTCTTAAAAAATGAGATGTCAGCTGCTGTGAGCCCAACATGTGATCTGTGAGCTCCAGGGTGGCATTTTAAAACAGAAGATGTGATCTGTGTATTTGCCAGGTCCCGGCAGTCAAATTTCACAAGGTGATTTTCTTTTCAGTACAAAGCGCATCAATGTATTTCCCTCTCTGTAAAATACCTGGGCCACGTAGAGCATTAGGGTTTTTTAAAGTCTAATTGATATTTAGATTGACCAAGAGCAGTCTGGAGATGTTTTCATTAACATTTTTTGTTTGACTAGGCTGAAAAAGGGTTAAAAGTAACTATAGTCTCACAGTCAACAGAAAGCTATTGAAATGTTTGATTATCCCTGCAGCAAAGGAAAGRGGATGGTAATACAACAGCAACCTCTCTTGGGGTAAAGTCAAGATTTAATAACCTAGGACCAAAGCAATTGTTCAAATCAAGCAAAAGGAAGCTCAAAATATYTTCGAGTACAATCTATTTCATTGTGTTTATTTTGATCAAGATGCCCTCAGATAAATAGTCCTCTTCCACTGAAGGCAATAGAAATGTCACCATTGGCTCCAGGGAGATCAGGATTGATGCCTGGACATCATGTGGGAACATTAATTTAATATTCCACAAAACAGTGCAGTTAAAGAGTCAATATTTGCTGTCCATTCTCCCCCTGTTTTGCCAGATTTTTTTTATCATTACTGTTTAATCAAATGACTRTCCTAGAATTCAGTGATGGAAAAGATCCAGCAGATCGAGCAATCATACTTCCTTTGAGTGTACTGTTTCTTTTTTTTGCGTTTTTTACTGATGTCTCATGAGCATAATTTTTAAATGTCCCAGGTGATAAGGGCTCCTTAAAGAGCCTTGCTGCATGTTGTAATGCACCTCTGACTATGATCAAATCCTGCTGTTTCTTGCTATGCAGGAAGTCTTTCCAAATTAGTCTAACACCAAGGCCGAGCACTGTGACTAATAGGCATAACTGCACTGTTCATGCTATCTGTAGGGCAGGTTCAGCAGGGAAAATATCAGCACTGAGAACATGCTTGTTATTCCACGAATAAGGGGCAAACTCTTCAAGGGAAAAAAAATAAAAAAGAAAAAAGGAAGAAAGAAAGAAAGAAAAAGAAGACAAGGGCATGAATTTGAGACATTAAACC
>JACDOX010000009.1:728452-742333 GCA_014549065.1 Cardinalis cardinalis | reverse complement strand
AAAGAAAGAAAGAAAGAAAGAAAGAAAGAAAGAAAGAAAGAAAGAAAGAAAGAAAGAAAGAAAGAAAGAAAGAAAGAAAGAAAGAAAGAAAGAAAAAGAAAGAAAGAAAGAGAAGACAAGGGCATGAATTTGAGACATTAAACCTGGATGTAACTAATAATGCGAAGATGCTTTACTCCAGACGTACTTTGTCAGTAACTCCAGATACACTGAAGAAAAATAAAAAATCAACAGCAGCCTCATAGGAAGGTACCCATGCTTCTTKCTTCATGTGCTTCTTGACCTGTCACTGAGTTGGGACTGAGCAGAAGAAACTGTGACCCTCAGTGTTAAAATCTATGGATCTATAAAAATACATTTTTGTTCAAGAYTGGCATTAGATTTCACCCAAGATCTTGTGTCTGACAAAAGCATAATTTCCAGGAAGGCTTAAAACCTGCAATAACAGTGAATTAGCCATTTTCCTGGGCAGCGTCCTACAAATGTGTGCTTTCCTCACATGTGAATTTGTCTTGCTCCAGTTTCTAGCTATTTGTTTAGACAATTACTTTCCCCGTAGGTTAAAGAGAGCTTCTGCATTTCATATTTCCACSTCTTGTGGGTATTTGCTGTTGTAACCCAGTCCCTTAAGAAATTATATGATCCAAGAGCATCTTGTACAATATTTTTGGTTTTCAAATCRTAAGGCTGGGAGGGGACAGTTTCTTTTCCATGTTCTTCAAAATTTCAATATCCCTTGAAAAATGAAAGTGCAACAGGACATCATTTTTCTGCCTGGATGTAAAGTTGAGAGAATAGCTTATATGGGGAAAATAAGAGTAAAAGTATAAACTGAGCAGCTGTGAGAGAAAGATCCCAAAAGTCTGTTGACTGAAGATGAAGTTTTATTTTGCTGGATGCTCACACAGAATTTGTTGTTACCTCTTTGAATATATACTGCWGTAAAACTTTCTCGTTTTCTTCCTAACACTGGCTTTCAAGATGTAAAGAAAATAAAACATTCTTAAAGAGCAAAGAAAATTTCTGAAGTCCCTTTGCAAGAAAGTCAGGGGTGCCCTGTCTTCTAGTGAGACACAGAAGAGCCCTATTKCARACTCCTCTCTGCGATGCCTTGTGGRCAGKRAGTGGGRCAGCTGCAGCCTGTAGACCAGCCTGCCCTGGRCAGCTGTGGTCAAAGCTGCGCCCGGAGAATTTCCAAGGGACAGAGAGGTCCCCAGAACTGGAGGGGCCTCCAGAAGCTCCTTGAGATCCTGGTGGCTGTGAATTAACCTGTGGGAGCTGTGGGTTAACGTACTCAGCGGTACCCAAGTGATCGTGGCTCCATAGGTGGATCTTTGGAAGGGGAATTGCACCTGAAAAACTAATGTAAACCTCCTTCCCAGTTTAAACCAGACACTGGTTGCCAGCGTGTGGTTCTTATTCAGATTTCACTGCTGGGAAACTATTAATCTCTACAGTCATGTCCATTTACTGTGACACTTGTTTTAGCCCCGGACAAAGAATGTGTTTGATAAAATGAGGGCAATATCTTTTTCGTTTATAGAGGCAATTAGCTACACACTCTCTGTTGTCAGAGCGACACAGCATCAATCACGGGCAGAGATCGGTTTCTTTAAAAGTTAAATTTCCTGCTGTTGGCCCTGCCAGTGTGTTAGTCACATGCATTATGTTTACTTTGGGGAGGAAAATGTGTTTCATTCTGTCAAGAGGAACAAAATGCTTTGGATGAGGGCTTCTTTGTCAAGGGAAGACAGAATATGCTGATGCTCTAGATAAAAAGGGGAGATAAGGTACCTGATTTGCTGCTGCCGCTTTAATCGCGGTTATTCTGGCTTATTGTGACACGGTCTGCTGAAGTCCATGGGGTTGTYGCTTTCTCATGGTACATCTTACCCCTTCAGGATAAGATGTACCATGCACCCGCTGCAACATTAGATTGATCAATAACTCGCCGTGTACTATTTTAGATTCAGTTGTGTGAAGCACGGGGTGAAACGCTGCTTTCCCCCTCCAGCATTTGGTTGTCTAGCGTAATTTCGCGGAGTGCAGATTCTTGCCTCCAGCTTYACCCTTCATTAAAGCCTACCAGCAAGCTAAACACCAAAATGCTAAATTTTGGKGAATCTTCTCTGGCCGAGCGAGCCCCGGCGCTAATTTCTTGTCTAGCCCGCGGAAACTTCAAGCGCAAAACCAAAAATTCAGGCGGCGAAGCGTGGAGAACATGGCAGTCCCTTCCTCGCCGTGTTCCTGCGCTCGGCTGGGCGGTCGCGCTCCGAGCAGCCGGCGGGGCACATCGAGCAGCGCCAGCCGCCAGCCTCAGCTCCGCTGCGCGGGCAGCGGGGAGGGAAGGGGCTGCAGGAAACGGATTTGATTTTGAAAACATTTCACTGCTATTCCGGCCGGCTCGGTGCAGGCTCGGTGCGTCCAGCCTCCGTGAGGGCGCGGACGCCGTGCGGCGGAGCCGCCCCGCCGCTACCGCCGGGCGCGGAGCTCGCAAATCACCGCTTAAAAACACGAGAGGGAAACCTCGTCGTGCTTAATGGCCTGTGTGGAGTAGCTCTAGTGCAGATTTGTCTTCATTAGTTTCCATCACCACCAGCCCCCMAAAAAACCCATCCAGGTCTGGACACGTCAGTAATTCAGCCCTAAATTTTCAACAGAACGATCGCGCTCTCACGCAACCGAGAGGCRTCCCCCGGCACCGCCCCTGCCTTTTAGGCTTCATCTCGGACGGTAGTGGAGGTTCGGATGGGGGTCCCCGGAGAGGTTCGCCGGGGTCCCTCGCCCCCCGCGGAGCTGCGAGGCCCGGCCGGCCCCGCCGCGGGCACCGCGCCCCGCACGATGCGGCCCCTCGGGGGCTCAGCGCCGACGCGCCTCTGGGAGGACTCTCCGAGCTGTCACCGCGCCTTCTCGCTAACCCCATGAGCCAGAGCGAAATCATTGCTCTGTGAGGCTCGTGGATGGGGAGGGGGTCCACAGGGAAGCGCGCACGCCGGTGCCTCCATCACCCGCTKCTCCAGGGGTGGCGAGACGGAGCTGCGGGGTCTTTGTGGGGAGCTGCAAAGCACTGTGTAAAGGGAAGGAARGGGAGAATTGACACCCCGGCGCTTTTTAAATTTTTTTTTTCTAAATTAAGTTTATTTGGTTTGCTCCAAGGATGAGGGTCTTGGGGCATGGAGAGGATGCTCCACGGCAATAGCTTGCCGCGAACGTCCCGTTCGGCGCCCTGCTYGGCTCCGCTCCGCCTCCCACGCAATGGAGCTGCCACCCTGCCCGTATGCACGGGGGGAGCACGGAACCTCGGGAGAGCATCTGCCCGGGCAGCCGGGGAATCCTTCGCTAAAACTGCTCGAGGTTGGTGGGAACTCTGAACGTCTCACCCGTAGGGCAGGACCACTTGAATGGGCGCTACTTCTTTTTTCCCCTCTTTCCCTTTTTTTTTTCTCCGACCCCCACTCGAGGCCAGTGGTCTCAGGCGGATGGGGAGCCAAGGGCAGCCGCCGGTCCCGTGGGATGATGCGTGGGCAGCGAAGCCCGTCAGTACCCCGGGGCGAGCGGGGTGCTCCCTTCCAGCAAGTAAAGCACGAAGCGGCGGGGGCCGKGGCGACGGAGGGTCGGCCCGTTAGCAGCGCCGCGGCCGTCGGGGAGGCCGGTTTGGCCCGGGTAGACCCAGCCGTACCTCCTTGGAGGATGCCCCGACACCGCTGCCCCCGGCAAACCCGCTCAGCGCGGTACGGGTCGCGTGTCCCGCGCGGAAAATCGCGGCCTCGGGAGCACCGCACGCTTTACTGACAGCGCCGCAAGCACAGCGGCGCCTTTACGGGAGCGGGGCCACGGACTGACACGGCGGCAGCACCGAGCTGTTTCGGGACGCGGSCCGGGGCTGTCCCGTCGGGCGGGCCGGGGCTCCGGGCGCAGAGGAGCCGCCACCGCCGCCGCCGCCGTTCCACCTTAAGAGCCCCGGCCCCTTTAAGGGGCGGCGCCGCCGCGTCCGCGCCGCCGCGCCGCCATGGCCCTGCAGGGGGCGCTGCCGGCCCGCGTTTGGCGGGGCCGCGGCCCGGGCCCGGCGGGGCGGCTCATCCCGGCCCGCCCCGGCCCATCCCGGCCCCGCGGCCCGGCCCGCCCGGCACCCCCGGCCGCCCCTCGCCGCCCCCCGCCGCCGCCTTTGTTCCCCCTGCGGCCGGGGACGCTGAGCTGCACCGGGAGCTCCCGCGGGGCCTCCGCGCAGGTGCGGGGCCGGCACCGCCGCCGTCTCCCGGCCGAGCACAGCGCGCCCGCTGTCCGCAGCCCCGGTCTGTCCCCGCCGTGCCCGGGGATGCGCGGGCGGACGGGAGCGCCTCGGGTTTCCCTTCTCCCGGCCGATCTGCCGCAACACGCGGGGCTCGGCCAGGCCCGGGTTTGCGGCTCCGTGGGGCCTCCCGGGCTCTCCGTCCTGCTCCTCCCTCCGGGGAGCACCGAAGGAGGACACGGGAGAAGCGGAGAGGCTCCCCCAGCCCCGGCTCGGCGTTGCACGTTACCGGCGCCCTGCCTTTGTTCGGACCCCCCAACCCGTTCAATCGCCTCTCCCTCGTAATTCGAAATACAATTAGAATGATTTTTGTTTAGGAGCCTAAATAAATTAAAATAATCATAATTTTAATGCAACGTGACGCCTATTTTTTCCCAAGAATAGTGAGAATAAAGCAGTCATTAATTAAAGCCAAGATGCCTCCGTATAAAGAAGATATCTGGATGYGCGGAGGCTGCGAGTCACTGGCCATATTAGCAAATGTATAATTGAACATTTAGATAATCATTGGGTTTGCTTGTGTGTCTGTGTTTTAACCTGAAAGCACTACATTCATTTGGCGGGATTGCCAGGGTCCTAATTATTTGTATTTCTGGTCAGCGAACAAATAAATGAATCCGTGTTATTGTGCAAAGCGATACCTCCTCGACAATCCACAACTCTGATAACTGATCGAAAATTTGATAACAGGGTAGCCTCCCCTTGCAGCCACATTGAGAGTGGCATTGGTTAACCGTCTCATCCTGTACCTCAACTCCGCGAGCATTTAYTTTCCCAAAGATAGGAAGGAGCCAACACAGCTCTACGGCACGCTGGCCCTGTGCTGGACCCGGGGACTGTGTTTTCGGTGTCGGGAAACGGAGATGGGTTTGAAGATGGTCAAAATGTGGTGGCCACCGACTCGTGCTACGGCTGCTCCGCCGGGAAAGGTCGGTCAGCGGCTCTCAGAGACTTTGCCCTACTCTGCCACATATCCTGCCTACTTTTCCTTTTTCTCCCAATTTTGTGAGACTTCGCTCAGAAACAGTCGGTCTTCCTTCCGAACAGACTCCCATATCCTGACTCTCCATATCCAGACCCCTCTCCTGATTTTTCAAGCTGATTTGAACACATTTTTCCTTACCCTTTTACTTGTCCCCTTTTWTTTCTCTCAGCCTTACGGTGCTTTTCCTGTGAATTTGAGATATAGAACGTGTCGCGAAGGAGAAYGGAATAATATCTAATTAGTTATTCATACCAATCTGTCAAATATCCTTCTTATTAAGTTATTCCTGCACCGTGCACCCATTCTCACTCTGGCTCGGTGCAAGATCTGCAGGTCCTAAAAATACCTATTTTCTGGTCATCGGTGTTCCGTCAGCGGCCAGACTTTGTCTGTAAGGATAATTTTCTCTTCTTAAACGCTACCTAAAAATCTTTACGCTATTTCTTACTCTATTTGGGGGCTTTGAGCAATTAAAGGGGCATAAAGGAGTAATTTCTTCCCTCTCTCTTGCTTTTTTTCCTTAGAATTGGTATTTTCCCACTATAATTTAGAATGAAATGGGATTTTTAAAAGATCCTGAGTTCTAATCTCGGTTGATGTTTTGGTGTATTCACGGTAATGAGTCCTATTCCCTCGGGTCATGAAGCCCCCAAATGTCAATCAACCAAACTGATTCAGAAATGCCATTGTTCGACTCCTACGTCACTCGCCTTCCTCTCATTTTACTTAACAATACCGGAGTTCTCTGATCACTCATTCGGAATATGGGCATTATCTGTGGAAAATGCACAAAGTGTCTTGATCTTTGGCTGGCAGATACTGCTGGAGGGTTTCCGCCGAGCAGACGGTGCGTGTTTATACTTCTGCACCCTGGACTTTATTACAGCTCGGAGGAGCCAATGAATATCCTGAAAGCAAACCGTGCCATAAATCCGTCAAAAATTAATTTGTCTGAGGAGATGTTACATTTCTATTTCCGCGCCCAGAGCCGGCCCCGGCACGGGCTGCGGCCCCGCTCCGCGCTCCGCGCAGTCTCCGCGGGAGCGGGCTCCGTATCCCGCCCGGGGGCCGGGCGTGCCGCCGCGCCGGACGCGCGTGGGAGCTGCCCCCAGCCCACCGCACCCAGCACAGAGCTCACGGACATCGGGAAGGGGCTTCTGGGGTCGCGTGTCCCCGTGGGAAACGCCATCCTCTCTCAGATGAGGGTGAAACAACCTTTCCCGGAGCAGGGCGTGGAAGTGCCCCGTTTCGGACGCTTCCGCAGCGCGTGGGGACGTCCCCCAGCCCCCCGCGCTCCCCCCTGCCGGCAGAGCCGAGGTCCCTCCTARGAGAGGAGCCGACGGCGTTGCTTTTGCGGATCTCCCAGCTCCCGATCCCAACCGTGTGTCCTCGGGAGGCGAGGGAGGACGCGGAGGGCGGCGAGAGCYGCCCGGAGCCTCGCAGCGAGCCCACGGAGGAGAATTAGTGCTATCCCTCACCCAGCCCGAGCACGGGCTCGCCGCTGGCCGCAAGGCGTGAACGTCGTCTTCATTTAAAATTAGTGGCATAAGCTCCCCAGCCCCCAACCTCAGCATTTAAAGTGCCTTTTGTCTCTTCATTTCACTTAAGCAAGGTTTTTGTTGCCGGTTGCCAAGTTCTATTAATGCAGAATTTAATCGGGAAGCGCTTTTCCCCGGTCCCAGCAAGACGGGAACAGCAGATTGTGAGGCCTGAAACGGCACAAAACAGATCCCTCGGTGATAACTGCTAGTACCCTACAATTTTATGTCGTCTTTAGTAAAAACCACTTATGTGGCAGCAACTTTTTTTGCGCTCAAAGGAAAAACTGGCCCTTTATGTTTTTTCTCTCGAGCACGCAGCAATCACGCCCGACACTGGAATACGAAACCGAAAAGGTTTTCTCTAAAGAGAAGGGCCTTAATTATTAGATTCCGTGTACAACTAATCCAAAGGCACACTTAAAAGGAAATTTAATAGCTCCAGTTTCTATTTCACTCTGACTCGCATGTGTCCTCTGGCTGGATGCTCCCAACCCGCCTCTCCCAGCGCGGAGCCTGAGGACTTCCCTCTCGGTTGGTTTTTCTCAATATCCCCTTCTCCCTGTAGTGGGAATAAATGGAAAGCCTTCCTCGGGATTAAACTCTTAGATTTTCCCCTTTGCTAACCAGTAAAGAGAGAGAGAGGGAAGAGAGGAAATGAAATTGTTATGGAGATTACAGTGTATGTCACCGGCTCTTTGGCCAGTCCTAGGGTTTTGTCGCCGAACGGTTAAGTGCAAACTTGTATTTCCCTTCACAAGAATGGACAATTTTTCTCGCTTGTTTGCAGTTTTCCAAAGTTCTACATACAAATCAGTGAACCTTAAGAGACCCTTTCACTCTTTTATTGTGAATATTTGTCAGTGCTCCGGGGCAGTGATTGCAGTGACAGGTGAATCCAGGGGCCCAGCGATGGCGTCCCAACTTCATAGGTTTGGAAATGTAAAAGACTACCGGCCCTTTCACTCGGGACGTGGCAGTCAACAGGTTCGCATTTCCTGGGATGTAATTCCCGTTCCCCGCAGCCGAACGGCAGCGGAGCAAACCCGAGCCCGCGGCCGCTGCCCTGCCCAGCCTCAGGCGCAGCTACCGCAAAGAGCCTTGCGCCGGGCGGCCACCGCGGCCGGCGTCCCGCTGGAACAGGGGGAAGGAGGCGGCCTGGAGGGTGTGGAGAACCCACGCCGGGCATCCCCGCATGACGCCCGGCCACCTTCTCTCCCAAGTCCAGTGCTCAGGAGGGCTCCCGAAGGCTCTCGCTCCTCCTTTGCCCCCTCTTTAATTTTCATTCCGCCTTTTAATTATTAATTAAAGCCGAGAAGGGCTGTGGCTGGGGAGGGGAGGGGGAAGGTATGCAGGAAAGAAAGGCAAGAGCGGGCTGGGGGCAGCGGTGGGAGCGGACGGTGGTTGGAGCGCAGCTTTGTGTGCCGCCCTAATTGGCCTGGCCACAGAGGGGCTGCGGCGGGGCCGCCCGGGGCCGCTCCCCGCCCGCCGCCCGCCCCATCCGCGCCCGTCCCGGGCTCCCGGCTGCGGGACCCCCTCGCCGTGCCCCGCCGGGCGCCCCGGTGCGCAGCCCTGCCGCGGGTGGCAGCCGCTGCCGGGGGCCGCTCCTGTCCCGCGCACCGGAGCGGGGCTTGATATTTAATCCGTCTCTCTTCGGACAAAGACCCATCTTTTTACCATGGAGAAACGCCACTGAGATGCGGCTAACCTCTAGGGTTATATCCCAAACCGCGACCTAAGAGCTTGAAAGATGCTTGCCCGGCCTTCTTCTAACCTGAACAAAAAGGATCTGGGGGAAAATAAAATAGCTGGTTTCTTTCTTTTTTCTTTCCTTTTTTTTTTATTTTTTTTTTTTTTTTTTTTCCGCACAACAAAGAATTCCTAATCATTTCATCTTGGGGGTGAATTTTTATTTCCGTGTCCACTCAGGGTATTGAAATCGATCGCTGCAATATTTAATATATTACTGTCTTAGAGTCCTCTCTCTCTGTAAGGCTGGGTTTATTTCTTGTCTGACTACGTCCCCTCCTATAATAGCACATTCTGTACATCTGTCTGCGGTGTAAAATAATCGTAGTCTTCATTAAATACACAGTCATTAAAGGCTGCGGTCAGTTTTCTAATTATGTGGAAAAGCAAACGCCGGGTAAATAAAGCTATATTAACAGAATAATCTCCCAATAAATTCACAGGCACTTGAACAACAAACTCAACAAATATCTGAAGGTAAAACTACAACATTGGAACTAACTATTTTTTAATTATGTGAGGTTTATATAATGTACCCTTCATTTTTTGTTTAACTTTCCTGTAGTGACCTGTCCCATAACCTTGTAATCCACTGTGGGATATTTCTTTGTGGCCTCTTTCCTTTTGTTATGCCCCCACAGGTTTCCAGCTTAGATGCCTTTTTTTTTTCTCTTGGTAAATGCGTCTTTAAAAAATATTTGACCTGTTTGACTTAGAGACGTGCATAGACATCTGTGGATTGGGTTAGGCTTATAGTTTCTACGTGATTTCATGATCTTTGTAAAGCAACACCTGAAAAGTAAAAATAATAGTCCTTCGACGTTTGGGAAAATTAGCAGCGTTTGTAAACGTCAATGACTCTCGCGTATGAGTTTTCTTTTTTTCAGTTCACATAAATACATAGTTTAATGATCTCTTTGAGACCACATCCTCATTTATAGCATATGCCCCGGCACAACCAAACTTTCCCCCCCCCCCAGTTTGCTATGACTGCCCTTGGGAAAACCAGGGAGTTTGCCAAAGGATCTGCAGCATCTTGATAKAAAGTGTGGAATAGGGAGCGGGCTCGGGAACTTTGCTTTTCCCTCTTCCCTGGGAGGGAGAGAGGCTCCTAGAAAACGCTGTCATCACAGCCGGAGCTCGGGGGGACTAGGCTCCAGCCCTTTATCAGGGACCAGCTCTCCTCGCCGGGAATCAGCGAGTTGCTTTTTCAGGCTGAGCTCTGCAGGTATTGGCGAGCAAAGTCGCTGCAAAACAAAGATAAACACGGAGCAAGGGAGCTGCTGCTTCTCCATGTCCGTGAGGGGAGACACAGCGAGTCCKGGTGAATTCGGTGATGCCTGCGAGGAAATCCTGAGCACCTTAGAGGACAGAGTCAGTTAGTCTAATTGGAAAACTCCTTTTCTTTCAGCACGCAAGCGTTCCTCTTCAGAAACCTGGGGCTGGTGGAAGTAAAAATGTTAATCGCTATCATACCTATGCAAAGCTATTAACGCTATTGATTCTTAACTTTYTGAGCGAAGACAAATTCACCATATGTCGATGTGTAAACACTTTAGAATAAAATTAAAACCAGTTCTGTGCGATTGTCATTGTGCATGATTCTAATACAAACTATCAGATGTTTATGCAGTTCGTCTTTCTTAATGATCAGACGCCATCGGCGTTGATAAACCAAACACAAGCAGTAAATTTTGCGTGGAGGGCGGCTCCGGCTCGCAGGTTTTGTGAAGACGGAGCAGCTCGCACGAAACCGCAGCCAAATCATCCTGTACTTTTGCGCCGGCCTCGGGGCTGGGAGTTGCTGAACTCTCAGTTACCCTCTGGAGCTTTTTCCTAAACCCGATGTCATCCGTCTCCTGCRGAAAACGGGAGGAACAAATGCAGCAGCACGGCAGGAGCTGGCAGAGGAGCAGGGCTCCGGGCTGGAGCATTCCCGGGAAGCCTCGCCGCATCTGTGCGCGGGTGTTTACAGAGGGGAGGG
This sequence comes from Cardinalis cardinalis, assembly GCA_014549065.1. Classification (NCBI taxonomy): domain Eukaryota; kingdom Metazoa; phylum Chordata; class Aves; order Passeriformes; family Cardinalidae; genus Cardinalis; species Cardinalis cardinalis. Next base: position 731,789 of record JACDOX010000009.1, on the reverse strand, counting down.
AGAGAGGGAGGCAGAAAGGCCTCGGGAAAGGCAGGAGACTCTTTTAAGTCCGCTGATGAGGAATTGCTGCCGGGTATACTCCTCTTTGCCCCACGAGCAATGCAAGCACGTATAGAAAGATTCCCAACTTTCATGTGTGTTTTAAGAAGTTCACCTACTTTCAGGCCTGTTTCAGAAGCCCGGCTTTCCGGGACGGAACAAACACCGCCAAGTACTCTGCGTGGAGGGCAAGCGATATCAGCGATTATCTGGAGAGCCTTTCTATTTATCGGCCTCTACGCAGCTAGATAGGGAAATACGAATGTTCACGGACTTGATGAATGGCAGGGCTTGTGTAGAATGGCTATGCTTTACAGGCCCCTTTACGGGAGAAGGATACAGAAATCATAATGGAATTAATGAGATTTTATTAGCAAAAATTTGTAAACCCCAGGTAACCATTTACAAACTTACTCTGAAATGTGAGAGAGACTGAGAGATCACAGCCGGGGAGATCTGACATTATTTTATATGGCGTATTAAACGCCGTTCGCTCTTTTCTTCTACTACATCATTTAGCACGAACATCCTTTTCCCTCAGGCGAACTTTGCCAGATTTTGACGGGGACGATTATGTCATAGCGAGAAACAACTTAAAAATCCTTCTTCTGGTTATAGTGTACTACTTCAAACATCCCCAACAGACACAGTAAAGTTTTTCAAACGGTCTGGAAAACTGTACAAGGAATAGCACGTTATTGCTATTTACCCTTACCAAAACGTCATGTTCACAAAAATGGAAATGAGCTTTTCCAAAAGAGAACAAACCCTAGTTGTTGTTATTAGGGTTTGGGGGGTTTTTTTGGTTTGGTGAGTTGGGTTTTTTTTATTTTTATTTGTAATTGATTTTTTTTTCCCCATGCACTTTACTAGATAATAATTCTACGTTTGTGATTATCCCGGGCAGTTTACCCTTGAATCTCGGGAAGACAAAAGCATCGCGGGTAAATATAAAACATATGTTCGCACAGGTTATGTGGCAGCTTTAACACTCGCAGCCCCATTCACACGCATCTCCACAAATGCACAAAGACCCTAGAAATCCCAGCAAAAGCGTTGCTCCCGGGGCAGCCAGGCGAGAGGTGCTCCAGGAGAACAGAGTTTTTTTGCTCCGGGAGCAACACCAATCTACAACAAACCGGGAGGTCGGGGAGGGTGTGTCCGGCACAGAGCCGGGCCTCGGCCTCGGAGAGGGGCTGGTGGTCGGCCCTGCCGCTGCGCCGGGCGCTGCCGGTGCGGTGTCCCCGCGCTTCACCGTCACCAGCTGCTTTTCCAAGGCTGTTTGTTTGTTAGTTTATTTGGGTTTTTTTCCCCAGGAAGGTAGAGAAAGGGGAATGACAAGATGAAATATAATACAGAGATGTGAAGTGACCCGAGTGGCAGCTGAAGACGAGGTCTTAGCCGGGACGTGTTTCCCAGCTAAACTCTCTGCTGCTCTTCGGGGAAAACCAAACGCAGGTTGATGGAAACATCCTGTTTTGAGGGAAATGGACTGTACAGCCCTATCTAGCAGCTCCGACACTACTAATCAGCCTGGAAAAGCGCTGCGAGCACAAGTCTCAGGGAAGAGGGAGCCGCGCATCTGACACGATTGCAATTCAATCCCGATCTTGAAAGGCAGTTTAGAAAATCGCTGAGCTCTGAGCGGCAGAGCCGGGCTGCGCAGGCCCCTCCGCGGCTCGGCCCGCCGGGAGACCCGCTCCTTCCTCTGCCTGCAGCAGGGGCAGAGCCCCGAGCCGCAGAGGGGAAGGCAACAGATGTGGGCTGTACAGAAATCCGTGGAACAAGTGCTCTAAACCCAGGGGGATTTCTCCTAATAGCGAAATCAGAGAGGGAGAGATTTCAGGAAAGAGAATAGCCCAATATAAGTTTCTAGAGTAGAATTTACATTTCATCGTGATTTGTATGTTACAATATGCAGACACGTGCACGCGGGAGGGGTTTGGGTGCCAGCGGCGGGGAGTCCCCGCGTCCCGGTCCTTCTGACCGCCGAGAGCATTGGCGTGCCTCTACCCGCGGCCGGGAAGGGGGGCCACGGTGCGGAGTTTGGGGAAGTTCATTGCGATACCCCTATTGCCATCCCCTCCCCCGCCCCTCCGGAACGAGGGAGAAGGGACAGGAGGTGCTGGCTCCTGTTTATTTGTCTAAGGGGAACGGCGGCGTGGGAGGCCGAGGGCTGCCTTGGAGCTCCCCTCGCCATGCGGACGTGCTGTTCGGCGGGCAGGGACACCCGGCCCGCGGGCCGGGGCGGTGCGGGGCACGGGCACCCGGGGCAGCGCGGCCGCGAACAAAGGCCGGGAGCGGCTCCTGCACGTGTGCGCTGCCGCGGCGGGGCCGGCGGCCTCGGCCGTGCGCAGGGAGGGTCCGGCCGCGCCGCTGCTCCCCGGGCTGTCGGGCAGGGAGAAGGGCTCGCTCCGGACCGGGGTCTCGGCGCGTCCCTCGCCGAGGGACGAGGCTGCAGCACGGTCTGCCTGCGGGACGTCCATGTCCGGCCCCACCGCCCAAAGGTCACCGCGGCTGGTCCGGCTTCTCGCTACGGGCCACATTAGCGGAGCGGCCATTTACTGCCCCGGGATTGCAGCGCGGCCCGGGTTAGCCCATAAAGCCATTCACACTCAACAATGGGGATTTTCTCAACAATTAACAAGAAACAACATAATAAATCCATTTACAAAGCCCTCGCTATTTACTATAAATTAGCCACTCTTTAAGAGACCGGTGCGTAATTTCACACGCTTTACAGCCCCGTCTACATTTTAGACGCAAGAGCAAACAGCCCTGTTGGACCTTCTGCGCTGACCCCGTTCCCCGTCCCCTCCCGGGCCGACTCCGCGGGGGCGGCCGGCGAACGGCCGAGCCCGGAGCCCCGGGCCTCCCCCGGCCGCTTCCTGGCCCGGAGCCCTGCATCTGCCCCGAGGGCCCCGCGGAACCACCACGGGCTTGCCCCCTGGCTCGCCCCCAGCGCGGAGCGGGCAGGGCGGGAGGCGGCGGGCCCGCGCCACCGGAGAGCCCGGGAAGATGGACGCCCCGGCGGATGAGCCGGAGGGGGAGCGGGGTGGGAGCCACGGCCCCGCTTTGAAGAGCGGGAACCCCCGGGGACGGCCGCGCCGCCCCCGCCGCCCGCGGGAGCCGCTTCGGGAGCGAGGAAGCCGGGCCAGGGACCTAGGCCGGGAGCGAGGCAGCCGGCCCGTGGAGCTGGGCCAGGCAGCCGAGGAGGCTCCGCCGCGCTGGGCAAGATGGCGGCCCGAGGAGCGCTATGCCCCGGGCCCGCCGCGCTTGGGCAGCCCCGCCGCTCGGG
>JACDOX010000009.1:705294-721770 GCA_014549065.1 Cardinalis cardinalis | reverse complement strand
GGGGGCGCGCCGCGGCGGCGAGCGGGCGACGGGAGCGCAGGGGCACGCAGCCGCCCGCCGCCGGCGCCGTTTCATAGTTTACGGGGGATTTGCAAGGCGCCCGAGCGATTTCTGGGTAGCTGTGGCCAGTGTATTTACTAAAAATGTGAGGTAGATGAGCGGCCGGTAGCAAGGCTGTGTCCCCCGGGCGCAGAGCTTTCCTCCGGACGGGCAGCAGCGGCCGAGGAGAGTCGCTCAGACCCAGCCAAAGTTTGTTCTCCTTCCAGAAGCCGGAGAAAGGGTCGGGGGGAGCGAGCTCCGGCCGGAGATCGGTGGCAGACAGCGCCCGGCTTAGTTTCCTCCGTTTCGTTTTAAGAACCCGTTCGGTTTTGCAGGATGTGTATAGGGCTTCCACGTCCTCTCTGGAGATCAGGGTGCATTTGGCGGCGTGGAAAGCGATAGAGTTGATGGCTTTGAGTTTCCTCAACTCCTCCAAGTCGCAGTGATGTTTTTTTACTTTTAAATGATCCATTCGCTTGTGCACGGTAGTTCGCGGGATGTTTTTGAGCAGGTCTGTAAAAACCTGGGAGAGTGCAAACATTTGCTTTCCTTTAATGATGAGGTAGCCGAGCCTCACGCCATCCACCTCTTCAAAACCCGACTTCAGGTCTCCCATTTCGTGAATTAAATTATTCCCAGCATTTGCAGAGAGAGAGAGAGATGAAAAAAAAAAAGAAAAAAAAAAGAAAAAGCCACACACACACAATCCTCAGCCAGATGCTGTATTTGTCTCAAGGCATCCTGCTAATAAAATATAACAAAGGCTGTTATTCCTGGTGAATGAAGTGCCAAACTTTAGACAAAATCTAAAAAAATAAATTAAAAAATATTGTGAGACTACAATCAATATATAATCTTAAAAATCAGGTTTGCCAAAGTGTTTCTGTAAGTTGTTGCTGAAGATCAGTACCTGTTCCCTTTCATTCCCTGCTTTTCCATTGGAAACTATGATAATGGAATGTGAAGGGAGGAAGAGAAAAGAAATGCAGCTGCTATTCCCGCCGCTGCTTTAGCTACAAATAAAATGACAGAGTGAAGTGAGCTCGTCCGGAGACACCTTCATCAATTAATTCCCCTAAAGCCAACGCTGATTGGACACTCCTGACAGGTGATGCAATAAAAATTGATATTCCACCCCTTCCCCCAAAAAATCTCCCACTAATTAGCATACCCTTATACTGCCACCTCCCCTCCCAAAGTAAATAATACAGTTAGTATATAAATCTTTCTATTAAACAATCCGAGCTCAAACACACTCAGCCCTCTCAGACTTCCTCGTCGCTAGCTTCGGAGGAAGGATTTGTATGCTTTTTCCCCCTATCGTTCCGTATATTTTCAGCCTGTTTTGGACAAACGTTGCTTTTTTGTGCATGCCGTGAATTTAAAGGACATAAGTCTGATCGTAGCGATGGAAAATCCTTCGGTAACGTAGCCGCTTTAAACTAGCGTTTTATTCTGCATTGTGTGGAAAATGAAGCTTAGCGAAAACGTGCAGAACAGCTTGGTATTTCCCCTTCTGAGGCTCCAAAGTTAAATGTTCGGTTGTTAACGAGAGGGAGTACTTACATTTTCGAGTTTCTCTTGATTTTCCTCTTCTGCTTAATTAGCTTTTTATAGCCGGGTACTAAGGTTATTTTTGCTGTCTGAATATCACGGGTTCCCGCACCGTGATACTATAACACTTTTAACTGAAATTCTGCCAGTAATATTGCAGGAGGGGGGAGGAGGACGTGAGCTCACGTCAGACCCATAACAAAGCATAGATAAGCCAGAAATGTATACACTTTTCACGATTAACCGTGCTGGATCACGAGCTGGAATGTCCTATAGTCCCAGAGCCCACGTCAGGATTCCTGCGTGCTGATTGCTTCCAGCAGAGAAAGGAGAATGTAAAATATCCAAGGTGTTTCCAGGAGCCTTTACGTAATAACAAAAAAAGTGCTGGAACACACAATGTACGATATTACATCGGGCTAGGATGCTTCTAGCTCGCAGTTTGCATATTCCGCTCGGAGTAGTCCTGCCGAAGATTTTTGATGCTACATTTATAGCAGCCCCTTAAAATCAATTTGAAGAAGCAGCATGAAGGTTTAACCTCTTCTTAGGAACGTTAAATTATTCGAGTGTCAAGAACGAGGATCTCGCAAATGTTGCGATAGCTGCATGCCTCTCCCTTGTCACGTTAAAGTGATGCTTGCGGTTTGCACGTTAGGCGCTGCGAAAAAAAAAATCACCAATCTCTGCCGTGCATCCAGTGTTCCGCTGGATACAAACACCAGCACTTTTATGTATCACTGCACATCCAGAATTAGACACATCCGCGAGATTAATGAGACATCTCATACTGCTGTGACTTGGCAAAAAAATCGACGGAGGAAAAAAAAATCTTCAATCGCAAACGTCAATATCCACTCCGCGTGTTGGCAATATGGTGCGTGGAGTTCGTGTTACCCAGTCAGGTACAGCTAAAAGAAAGCGCATAATCACTCTGTGAAAACGGCGTTTTGCATGACAAGGCGAAATGCAGGCAAGCCCCCAATTTCCCAGGGATTCGAGAGAGAAGTGGGAATTTGGAGAAGTGCATCCGGGAATGGAGGAAGTCTATTCAAGGGAGCCTCCAACTCGGARGGCTGAGATTTGAAAAGTCAGCCCTGGACTACTGTTGCTCTCAGCGCAGATGTAATCGCCGCTGTTCAACTTAATCCATGTATGTGCGAACCGCGATGCCTAGTTCTTCCCTCTGAAACCTAGGGATAGTATTCCCATCCGAGAAAGCAGAGCTACAGCAAATTACATTTTGTCCCTCGAATTAGAAAAGGATCATTGAGTGGATCTCGTGATATTTCAGCCTTTAAACGTAACCGAGAGGCAGCAGTGAACAATGCCTCGGCACAGCTCAGACCATCCGCGGAGTTCTCCTTCCCTCTCCTCGCATCTGGATCTCCCAGCCTTGCCTTTCTCCTGCTCGCTCGTGTGAGAGGCAAAAAAAGCAAAGTTTCGAAAGAAAACAGCTGCTGGCGCTAAAGAGAAATCATCGTGGTCTTTCTAGAGCTAGAGACAATAAGGTCGTTTAAAAATTCCTCCTGATGTACTTATATGCTGCGAACACCCCCACCCCCTCCCTACTGCTCTCCTCCCCCTGCTTTAAGGTTAAGGCTATGGAGTCAACAGTAAAGGAACAGTAAACTCCGAGAAAGCTGCTCAGAAGACGTTACCCAAAAGCTCGGTGGGCTGAAAAGTCCTTTATTTGTCAGGTAGTTCAGCTGGGTCAGATTCCCGTGTAAATCCACGCGTGCATTCGCACGGAGGGAGCCACGGGCATCCGGACCCGCACACACACGCTGCCGGTGATAGCCTGGCAGTGGGATTCAGCAACTGTTTAAAAAATGTCCCTTTTAAAATTTATTTTTTATTTTTTATTTTTTTCTTTAAATTCCGGTGCTACCAAACGTTTAAAACTAGTGACGGCTTTTCGGCAAACCTCGGGTTCCCGAAAGGTGCGGCCATGAGCACCGGGGTCGAGGCAGCGCCAGATGTCGGCAGGGAGAAACCCACGAGAAGTCTTGGGAAATGTCAGGCGCCCAACCTACACATCCCCACCGTATACTTACACACACTTTCGGTTGCATATCTTTCTCCGCATCTCACAAAAGAGAGCTTTGTTTCTTTACTTCTCCATCATTTGGTTTGGCTCTTTTTGTGTGTGTGTGTGTGTGTGTGTGTGTGTGTGCGCGCTTTCCCTTGGCCATCGGCACACGTTGTGTATCCGGGGTCGTCTTGAAGCAGGCTGGGGGAGATCCTGATAAACAGCCGTCAGAGGCCCCTTGCACACGCACACGCACATTAAAGGCAGGGGACTTGAAAATGGATTTGCACGCACACAGGGGATTGCGATCAATAGCCACCAACATTTATGGCTTAGATTGTTAATGTGAAGGCTGGTCAAAAGAATGAAAATGAAAAATTAAAGGTGTCTGGTGTCAATTACATGAAAAGTTATGCCATAATTTACTTATTGGGATGTATGCCTGCCTGTTTGTGTGTCCATGTGCATGTGTGTGCAGACCCAGATGTATATGTAGCTATGTCTCAAAAGCAAGGGAATTTCTTTGTTAATTTTGTGGACTGTGTCACCCTCACTGGTGATCAAAGATGAACATGATTAAAGGAATGGATGTTTGTCTCACATTTCTTAAGATAAGGACGCCAGAGATGCCCGGTTTTGCCAAATACATACACACGCAACTACAGAGAGTTGTGTGTATGGGCGCATACACACACAGAGGCGATCAATCAAACGTGCTCCTTTTCACGTTGAGTAGCGTGCAATTTGCAATCTACACTCTATAGCCAGTAGTATTTCAGTCTTAAAAATGTCTGGCTGAAGGATAAACCTCATTAGGAAAGAAAGAGCAAAATAATATTCATAATACTTTGCTGTAGACCTATTCCCATTTGTTGAAAATCATATACTTTTATTTTTGAAAACTTGTGTTAAAATATATATGCTCAAAGGGAACTGCTTAGCCATGTCATTCCAGAAAGAAAACGTGTGTAACATTTAAAATACTCCTTTTACGTGATGTTTTGATTTATTTTCATAGTATGATTATGTTTAAATACCAGTGCAATTTAGCCTGACCTCTTCCTTCTGCAAGGTAGTAATGCACACACCATTTACAGTCTTTTAAACGTTTCACTGGGAAATGCAACAGCAATGTCCACTACCAGTTGTACTAATGGGGAGAATTCTGAAAATCTTCAGGAAAACCTAAGGGTCATGTGCGTTTTCACAATAAGATTGCCACATTATTAGAGTATTATTATTAATTACTATTTACTAATGCTGGACTATGTCTTCAGGTATTGACAAGTATTAAATAAACCTTTTGCTTTCATGATGCTGTGCGGAAATACATATTTCACATGAGAACTTGATTTCTAAGACTACACCCTGCTTCTAGTTACTGTTGGGCATATTTTGCTCAAGGAGGACACAGACAGAAAGCAGCTAGAGGCTATCACAAAGAGTCCAGTAATGTAAATATAAAAGGGTCAAGGAATAGTATAATAGGATCCTTCTGCTATTTAAAAGTCAGTGAAATGTGACTGCAGTAACTAAAATTTGCCCTAAATTCTAGTCAGACAACATATCAGAATGTATAACTAAATCTCCTAAATGTGCAGGACAAAGAAATACCAGCCATTCGTCTGGGGGAAAAAAAAAATCATAATCTGGCTAACACTCTTATACCTAGAGTTTCAGGGTTGTTTTTTCTTTTTTCCATTTTTTCTTCTTTTTTCCTCTATCTCTCTCTCTTTTTTTTTAACAGAGATGCAATGTAGAATTCTACTAAGTGCTTTTTAAGTTTGTGAGGGTTTTATTTTTTTCATGGGAGCTGGAGTGTTTTTTGCACACTAGAATTTTGTGCAAATTATAATCACTATGGGCTAAGACTATTTCTTGAATTTAATACCCATGGTAGTTTTAAAATACTTTTTAGCAGGAGTTTCTGGACACATACTACATGCCATGTTGTTTACTGACCCATAATCAAAATGCAGTGACCTTCTACCCTTTTTTTGCCCCTTGACCCATGCTGAATTCAATGCAGCCTTTATAAATTTGCAAATCCTTGGACGTAAAGGGGATTTGGTGAGGCTTTGTTCTGAAAGGATCCTAAAAGTTTGCATTTTTAATTAGACAAAGGTAAAGCAACAAACATTGGGAAACAAGATCCTCTCTTGCACATAGGTGATCACTCTTAATTTCTACGGTGGGAAACCACATCTTAAAAATCGTACCCTGCAAACTGAAAAGCAGTTGCAAACGAAGGAGATCAGGAGGTTATGAATTGCACCAAATTAGCAATGTGGTACAAATCACTTTCATGACGTAAGGGATAGCCAGGCCACAATCTTCCGGCGCTCCTCATCTCCAAGGACCGTGCGGATCCTGGTGACCCGGGGAGAGGGGCGAGCCAGCGATTTGATCTGGAGCTACAGGCGCATTCCCTTATCTCCTTTGCTATCAGTCAGTTTAAAGGACACCGTAATTATGATGGTGATAAAACAATGCCTGCTTATGTGTGCTGAATAAATAAAGAATGTTTACAGCCCCAGAATGTTTCAATTCCAATTAAACGCTATCAAAGAAAAGCCCCTTTTGCTCCCTCCCCCCTCCCTCCCTCTCCCCCACGACTCCCTATTTACCTTGTTGGTTGTAATATGGCCCTATGAAATAAACCGGCCTTCCAGTTTGCCATTAAGGCCACATCGGGAGGAGGGGGAGGAAGAGGAGGAGAGGGGGTGTGAGACAACATGCGCTCCCGGTCCCACAATTACTTTGGGTCGCCTGCATCCTCACTCTTTCTTAAAATTTATTTTGCTATTATTTGTTTATTTTTCAATTGGCAAAGGCGTGAYGATGCAGGGGAAAAAGGCACTTAAAGATCCTGCTCCAACCACCGGGCCGAGGGAGTTGGGCTAAATTAATCCAGCGCCCTTGGGCACTGGAGGAGGGGGCTGTCCCCCGCACCCCTGGCTGCCTCCYCACCGGGGCCTCGGGGAGCGGGGTCTCCCCACCGCTCCTCTTCCCTCTGCGGCAAGGAGCCTTGGAAACGGGAGCCTGGAAATGCYTCCCACTCACTAAGACACAAGGATCATTTCAAATATTCATTGTATCAGCAAATCTCGTCGTAATCAGATTAAAGCAAGGTTTGGGGAGGAACTGCCCGTGTTTCTGGGTGCAAAATGCACGACTGGACTACAAAGAGAGCAGAAAATGGGTTCCTCTCCCCCCTGCCTTGGTTGCATGGGGAGAAAAAAGAAAAACAGTAATTTTTGCAAAAAAGGGACACTTAAAAAAATTGCAATTTTCCCCATTCCACCCCAGGCAGCATATTCCTCTCAGAGGTTGTTTTCCTTTTAACTTTAGGCTTAGCATTTCTATATGATGCTCTTATTTACTTGTTTTAAACTACAGAGACTATTCCCACTGTGGAATACACTGAGGTAGATTTTCTTCATGCCAATTTGCTTTTAGCTTATCTCAGCCGAGGCAACAGCTTTTCTATATTCAAGCTTTAAAATGTATATTTCAGTTGTCTGGGGTGAGGTGTTTATATCTATTTTGTGGAAGTGAGCGAGGAACTGAGTGCATTTTCAGGTCTGCTCGATAGATGCAGGCCCTTTTCCTTTTGAAAGTTCAGACTTCCAATACCCTCAATTCTACTGGCAGAATTAGGATGGACTTGGAGGGTCCTAAACGTGACCATTCACTAAGGCGGGGGGCTTGCAACAACGTGCTCGGCAACTTAATCTTACACTAAAAAGAGCAGAGTGTAAAAGAATGGAATACAAACTCTCCCGACATTTGTAGTCGCTTCCAAAGTGGAACGTGCATTTTAAAGCTGATGGGAACGTGTGTGTTTTGGAGCAAAAAGGAGAGAAGGTAAGTGTTTATTCCCTTGTATCCGCCAGTTCGGGTAGAAACAATGAAAGAACAAAGGGAACCACTTCTCCGTGTGAACATTTCCATTTTCCTCCTCCGTTTGAGCCTCACTGTGAGGGGCTGGCGAGGGGACTCGCTCCAGCTTTACCTTTGGCGGCGGGTCGGGGGTGCGGGGCACGGGGAGAAAGTTGCGGGGCGGTTCAAGTCACCCCCCGTTGGTGGCCGGAGCCCGCCGCGAGCAGGAGCTGCAGGTTTCATGGCTCTGGACTCACCGGACGGTCCCCGCGAGCCGCGGCCGGCGGGAGAGGGATCGGGGCCGGGACCTTTGTGTGCGGGGTCTGCCCGGCCCCGCGCTGCCGGCGACGACGGAGCTCCCCGGTGACTGCCGAGGCGGCGGGAGAGGAAGCGGAGGTTAGGAGCCGGGGTAGGAGGGGGTGTGGAGGGAGAAAACCCCCCTGGAATTATTTGCAAATCCCATAAATCGCGTGGAAGAGCGGTGGGGGAGGGGCGGGGGGCGAACAAATACCGCGCGCGCGGGGACTCGCGCGGACCGTTACAAGGGGCGGCGGCGACGGCCCGGGACGCACGGACACACGCGGGCCGACACGCTCGGTGTTTACAGCCGCGGAGAGCGGCACGACGGCCGACTCGCCGAGCGGGACCAGCCCGGCCCGCCCGCCATTGGCGCGGGGGCTCTCGGCCGCTGACCTTTCACCCCCCCACCCCCGCCCGCCGCTTCCTTTGCTGCCCCGACCACCTTCCTACCCACAATCCCCCGCGCCGGCCGCGCTCGTGCCGCGCTCGAGCCTCCCGCCGCTGCTCCCCCTCCCCCCGCTCCGTTCCCCCCGGCATTCCGGGAAAACCCGGGAGCGGCGGCGCCTCCCTCGGGAAGCGCCGGGGCGGGATCGGGGTGTCCCTGTGGCGGCGGCGGTAACGGCCGGGTGGGGGCGGGGCAGAGGCGGGCTCGGCCCCGTTTGAACGGGAGCGCCGGCGGAGCTCCGCGCACCGTAGCGCGGTGCCGGAGCAGGGACCGGCCRGGAATCCTGTCACCTGCGGGGCGGGATCGCTGCCCACGGGATCTGCGGGGAGCTCCCTTGGCCCAGGGCTGCACGGAGCAGGAAGGGGGTCTGAGRTCCCTTCCTGTCCGCGTGCTGGGGAAGCCGGGCGCTGGGAAGAGGATTTGCCTGTTGAATTTCATCGCTGGTAGACGTTAATCTCGTGTTTTAAAGTACCTTGTCAGGGGCTTTAAGGAAATCAAACGTGACATTAATCAAATCACACAAATGTAAACATTTATAAGTTAAATCCTAATATTATGCAATTATTTAAATCGAGTCGTGGTTTTTCCTCAGTGTCATGTTGTAGCTCCCACTCTCTTCCTCACAAGCTTTGAGTTTTCTGCTGGCTCCCGGTGTCTTGGTGTCCGCTCCATGGAGTTCTGAGCGTGGGGACGGGAATGCACTGGGCTGCAGGTGGCAAAGGACTGTAGCTTAAATATCGCCTGGTCACCTCACCAGGCCCATCAAGGTTAAAAAGAAGGACGCTTTTGTGAATTTGAGGACAGAATCCTCAAATAATACCTTGCATTGGTACAGTGGAGGGKTTTTTTTCTGCCATGTGGGTATGTGAAGCAGGTGATCCCCGTGCACAAGATCGACGAGGATGCCTGGGTGTTTGAGATGGGGCAGAGCTTCCTTTGCCGCCTCAGTGGGATTTTTAGGCAAGGTGACGTGAAAGACCCACTACATTGCGATGAGGGAACAAGGGACGGTGGGCAGGCGGGCTCCGACGGCAGGCACAGCACGAAGGCGAGTTTGGGGAAAGGCGAAGATGGCAGGCAGGATACGCTGGGAAGCGGCCGCCGCCGCGGGCAGTTGGCCTCTCCCCGTCTTTGCCCTTCGTCCCGGCCCTTCCCGTTCGCCTCTCCCGGCGGGGAAGAGGGGATCTGGGGGTCAGGGAGGAGAACAATGCTGAGGCGCCCTTTGTGCGCAGCACCGTCCCCTGAAGGGAGGGAGCGCGCAGTGCAGCGGGGCCGCGGCGCCTCTGTAGTGCTGCCGCTCTCCTGCGGGCAGTGCTCGCGGCATGCGGGGCAGGAGCCCGGGGCAGCGGGATCAGGGCTCCCATAGGCCGCCCGCCCGACCCCGGGATAGGCTCAGGAGCGGGGCTGGCGCCGCGCCAGCCGGGCAGCCCCGCTCGCCGTGCGGGGGCGGGAGAGCTCGGGGGCGAGCGAGTGACTGCAAGAGTAAACTCGTGGGTGCCCTCGGCGGCGCGGCGCGGGCACGGGGGATTCCAAGGGTGAGCGGGGGTCTCCCGTCAGCGGGGCGGGCTCCGGGGAGGCCGCCCTAGGGACCGGAGCGGCGCGCGAGCCCGCAGGAAGCGGCGGCGGGGCCGGAGGAAGCGCGGCCGGGGCTCCCCCTGCTCCCGGCGCTCCCCATTGTTCCCCGGCCGCCTCTTTTCGCGCCGCTTTCCGCCGGCGGGGAGGAGGGAGAGCCCCGGGCCCCGCACGCTGTGTGCTCGCCGGCAGCGGCGTGGGGGGACCCGCCGCGAAATCGGGTTCATGAGTAGAGAGAGAGGAGCCTTTAGAAGTGCCATCCGCTGAGGGAGCTCCGTGAGGCTGTAGCTCACGTGTTCCTTGAAAGGTAAAAACCTCCCAACTACCGCAGCGGAATTGTACATAAAGTAACATCTGTTTCTGGGTGGATTTTAGAGCAGGACGTGTTAAAGAAATTGGGAAAAACTGCTCCGACCCACTGGATTTGGATTAATAAATGTAGCCAAAGAGAAATTTGGAAGGAACTGTTCTTAAGTCTGTCTATAAAAACGAAGATCAATCTTATCCTGTTTTTCATATAAGCACCATGATGGATTCCCCCCCCCCCCCCCAAGTGATTGTTTTATGTTGGTTTGAGATTTTAAAATATTTGGTTTACAGGAAAAGTGTTTGTTGCATTTTTTCCCCCTGAAGATAATTAGAAAATAATTTTTTTCAGTACACCGTTTCAGACTGAACTTTCTAATGTATTTCCATAGGGGAAGAATTAACTAACTTGATGTTAAAAAAATTTCCAACAAGTGCCCTTAATCATCCAAGAAAAAAAAACCCAAAACCGTATTTGCACATTATTTCTGGAAGATAAAATTAAAACGTGTAGGGACTCATATTTGTGATGACTAAAGAGTTTCTAGAGAACTGGTTATTTTAAGAAAATCCTTCCTAGGAGAATTGTGATTGTTTTTAGCAAGTTATCGCCGAGTGCTTGTGAATTTATTTTAAAATATTAGAAGTGGTGCCTAGACTTTAAAAAAAAAATAAATACATATGCCAAAAAATTAACATTTGTCATAGATTGTGATCAGTAAAAAAGAGAAATTAAAGGTTGATGTTTATGTATATCACCTAGTTGAAAATAATTCTGAAGTGACTTTTCTTCCCCCATGCACACTTGGGAAGTTGCATGCTTGCAGTCATTGTTTAAGATAATACCGTTTGGGACTTTTCTTTCACTCTTGGAAAACTTGCAGGCTTTTGTTGGACTCCTCCAAATAAAAACTCAGTTTAGTTTAGATGGTTAAAAGCATGCATATTATTCAAAAGCTGAAGATGCAATAATATAGAGAGAACACCACCCTGGTAATATTTAAAGGCATTAGCTGAAGATTGAGGAAAGAAAGATTTTTGTTTTGTTTTACTTGTCCTGCTTGAGTATTCCGGAGATGCATTTGCTCTTGATTGCTGCTTGGGAATTTTCAGAGGGTTACTACAAATTTAGAAGGCATCATTCAAAAGGACATTTAATACTCTTGTATTTGCTAAAATAATATATCTCTATTTGAAAACTATCTCATTGAAATGGAAGAGTAAAAAAAAATGGGAAGAGATCTTTTGTTGCCATTCTTCATTACTCCTTATTTTGTATTTGTGTGGAATGTGTTGGCATATTTGATATATTAATTTTTTTGTACAGAGGAGCATTGTTGTTACTTTTAATTGGGAAGTACCATGTTATAGAAATTACCCGCATTCCCGACTCTGAAGTACCGTAGTAGGATTGACAAAAAATGATCCGAGGCTTGTGCGCTTAATTCAGCAGGAATGTTAAGCTTCCCATATACACCCTATGTGGTCAAGTTAGACTTTCGCTCTTAAACAGCTTTTAATGGTCAAAGTTGTACCTGGAGGAAATGTATCCATGTATATCTATATGGAATTGAAATGAGATGGTAACAAGCAGTGGGAATGCAGCTCACTGATCGAAAGACCTTTTCTTTTTTTTTATTGCATTTGGCAACCTCTTTCTTTCAGAGACACAATACAATTAATTAACATATTCTGGGGCGTGTTTTTGAGATTGGGAAGTGGTGGCCCCTTGTTGAGAAGAAAACACTTTAAATAAAAAAGTAACATTGTCTTGTCCAAATGGTAGTGGGAAAAGCAGAGTAGTATTGCTTATCCAGCCCACGGATGCGGTTGATTTACTCCAATTTGCTTTAGCATATAACAAACCAGCTTTTCCTTTCCCACGCTTATATTAGATATATGTGTTTTGCTTATACAAACCCATCTAGAATAGCTCTGCATTTAAGAGATTTGATGGGAAATTCAGAATGTTGTTTCTCATATGTAATATATAGTATAGATACTGTCCTGAATTGAAATGAAATAAATATGACCTGTGACACAACACAGTATCACAATGCTGATTGTAACACAACAAACATGAAAAGAAGGCTATTAATTTATATGGAATGTTAATTTAGCAAATCCTACATAGAAATATGCCAGTAGAAATAATCCGAGGCTTGGTCTTGGAGTGATGCTATGTAAATGTATTTAATATAAATCCAATGAATTAATACATACCTCTTAAAAATCTAAACTTTGAAACGAAGGATTCTTCTTTGAAGAAAAGCCCTGTGTTACATTTAAATTGCATATAATCTACATTCCAGAGTTTACTAACCCAGCTTCTCAGGGCTTAATATGGTATTAATATTCAGTATGGTTTGCTAGAAGTTTATTTCAGGTTCTTTTGTATCATACTGTAATTATCATTACTTTGACTTAACTCATATAAAAATGTGGTTAGCATTTAAATGCTTTTTTAATGCAGAGAATTATAAATTAACTGTCACATTTAACTTCTTTAATTTCTATCACTTAGGGAATGTTAAATCTTTAAAAGGAAATAATCACTGCACTTAAAAACATCCTGTGCTAGGTTTCCTTTATTTAGAATTTTGGTTTGAGATTGTTCATTCAAAGAAAATCCCTTGTTTCATGTTTACTGTAAACCTCAGTCTGAAATTAACATTTAAATGCCARCACTAGTAACAGAAGCAGTACTTGAAAACCACCAATTTTATCCATTGCTGCTAGCTAARTGGAATTCACCAAACTCTCGAAAGGTGATAATACAATTAAAAGCAAGAAAATGAATGCAATAGTTGGTGGAATTATTTTCCCCTTTTTTTTGCAATCTAAACAATTACAAAATTTGTAAATATGTTCRCATAAAAGAAAATGGCACAACATATGAAGAGGCATGGTGTCCAGGAGATGCACTGACATGACCTCCAATGCTGCTACCTGTACTTGCATGGCATGTAAATATACAGAGCATTGCAAATTCCTCATCACCAAGTGACTGCATGTTAAACGTTGAGACGTCTAAATTGTTGAGTACATTGCATTTGGATAGGTGTTAAATACAGATTTTAGCACCATGTTAAAGAAGAGGAAAAGGAAAACTTTATTCTTTCTCAATACAATTTAAGAGTAAGCATGTAAAGATACATTTACTTTATTAATGTGGGTTCTGTTGACATGCTGTATCCTTCATGACTGAACAAAGATAGAAAGAGTTTGTTGGATCTAAGGCAGGCTGCCATTTAAAATGCACTGCGTGCAAGGGTCAACATGTAAGAGTTGCATTTTATTTCGTGCAAAGTGACCATTTCACTCCTGCCTTCCCAGAAATGAAGCCAATATCCACGATTAGAAGGTATTTCAGTGAATGCTGTTAATGATTTAAAACCACATAAACAAAAGGCAGACAAGCATCAATGTATTTTAAATGGATAATCAAGAGATAGATCATTCTACCTATTGAACATCACTAAGCTACTGCAATTTTCTGTTTTCAGTTGCATCTGTTTAGCTGCAGTATGTATCTTTTTGCACATAGGTAAAGATCACAGCTTTCTCAACAAAGACCCAGTCTGAAAATGGAGTAAAAATTACTGTGAGAAGTTTGCTTTCTGGAAGGAAGTGAGTTTTCCTGCTCTACAGCTCCAAGTCCCAATATAAATTTATGCTTTCTAATATAGCATGCATTTTATATCAAGTCTATGCTTTTTCTGTTATTTTTGGAAGACTCATCTGATTATTACATTCAACTGGTAATATGGCTTTGTAAATTAAAGACTTTTTCTTGTTCAATGCTTTGTTTTATTCACTAAAATTACAATATGATTTTGCACATTTTAAGGAAAGAAGGTGACATTTCAACCAAACATTCAAAAATCTTAGTTTTACTGTTGCAACTGATTATTTTATAGTTAAAATTTGTGAGTACGTCTTTATTTTTGTTTATAAAACTGAAGCGCTATTCACTCATATATGCTAATTTTTCTTGAATGCCTTAAACTTTTTATAACACTTTGCAATTGGAGAGTGTAATTTTCTTTTACTTACACATTAATTCTGTTTGTGAAAGTAAGAAAAATTGAAGCACTAAATCTTCTTATAAGTTTCTTATATTCTAACTTGTTTAGCTTCTAGATTTTGTAGGTTCCTTTAAGCGAATTGGATTTTCTCCTTGCATTTAGATTAACAATAAAATTATTCACTCTTACTTACTGAATTATATTTTTCTCTAATTATTTTAATCTCTTATATATCACTATAAGAAGGACAGGCTTCCTTTTTTAGGAAAAGAAAATTTGCCTTCTGGGTCATGTCAGTGCTTATTAAATACTACAATCGTAAGAAGATATATGCTACAAGATTTTATGTTCTGATTCCATAGCTGTTATAGACTTAGTGTTTGCAGTATTTATTTAGTGGTAATACATTTATTTTCCTATTTTGCATTTCAAAGGTCTTCTCTAAATGATTGTTTTACAGAACTATCATGAGGTTATCTAAATTTTTCAATCAAATATTACACAATACCATAAAGTGGTAGTCATGGAGTTTTTCCAGTCCATGTGCACTCTTTCTATATAAAGAATTAAATAGAAATCTATAAGAAGACCACAAATGTTTCATTAAATAACTGAATGTACTGGGCTTGACTGAATTTTAACCAAAGCAAAATTTCGGGATGTTCAATACTGGGCTGGTGTGTTACATGGTGTGAGATTGGAATATTTTTACTTGAAAACTATACAGTAGGTTCTTCACAAATATATTGTTGTTGCTATGGTGCAGCTTTAATCAAGTTGTTGCAAAGTAATTAGTTTTTTCTTTGGTGATGCTTCTTTATAAAACTAAAGATTGAGCTTTAAAATAGCTAACATAAAAAAAGACGCTTGGGAATTGATTGTACTAGTTGCTTTTCAGACAAGAAATTGCAGGAAGACCTCAAAAAAAAAAAAGTGGTGAGAAAAATTTACAATTGTTTGTTACAATACACATTTTACTAAATGCATAAATTCATCCAACAAAATATGTTTAATATATTTTCATTTAAAAATTAATCTGTCAGGGAAATAAAGGATAGATTTGCTGCTGTACTGTGACTTTTTTTTTTCTTTTTTTGGTTAGGGTTAGCAGAATAATTGAGAATGCTTTTTAAATTAGATGTCATTTTCTTGACAAGAATGAAGAAAGGCTGCGACACTGTAGCTATCAGCTTCAAATAATTTGCGTTTTTTTTTAAACACCAGGATATATTAATTGCTTTATTTTCTTACAAAGTAATTGCTTGCACCTGCAATTTTCAGGGTATTTTTATGAGCTTTTAAAGAAATAAAAATAGTGTTTTAAGTATGTTTAATAACAAATAGTTTTATGTTCAAATTTGTATTCTTCAGTGTTCATAGGACATTTGGGGCAGGGTGGGTTTTTTTTTGAGAGCAGTCTTTGATTTTACACAACTGAAACATACTACATTCCAGTCTCCTCCCCCTCCATTTTTTCACGTATCTTAAAGATTTCTAAACTCTTATGGCTATTTGGAGCATATATTAAAGAGAAATGCTTAGGATGCGCCCGAAATGGCTGCAATAATCTCATGTTTGGTTGGGCCTTGCATGTAGGAAACTACCTCCATGATTCTTTTTTGCCTGCCTGCCATTCTTCCTCTATCAAAATAATTTCACTTAAAACTTGAAGGAGAGAAAAGAGCTTGACCTAAGATATCCTGAATACAAACTGCAGACTCGGATGTCTGCAGGGGGTAGAATTGTGCACATCCCACCTCTCCTTTCCATGCAGCAGTTTGTTAACTAATAAAACATCTGCACTTGTGTACAGGACTATGACAATGTATAAAATATAATCTGCATRCGTGTGGGTCTAGGTAGTGCTGTGTCTAGGAATGTACATAATTCAGTAGTGATTTGTACAGATACCAGCTCAGCTGCCCTTGCAAAATCATCGTGAAAAATACAGCCCACACACAAATTCTGCTTCTCTGCCTTTTAGCATGATAATGAAGATGAATCAATGATATCTTCCTTGCCCAACACAAAACAAAATAAACAAACAAACAAATAAAGAAATGCTAGGCCGGGGGCAAGTGAGTGACCAGGATTTTGCAAAGCTGAATTTAATTTCTTTATGCTCCTAACAATCACCACAATTAGTTCCTTCTGCTACAGGCATACCTGCTTACAATGGAGAATTGAATAGCCTGAGATTTTCCTCTCTGCTGACCACCTCAGCTCGCTCCCCTCAGTTTTTTTTTCTTTTGCCCCCCCCCTTTTAATTTAGAGAGACAACAGAATTACAGAGTTGTTTTATTAAAAAAAAAAAAAAA
>JACDOX010000009.1:620217-704329 GCA_014549065.1 Cardinalis cardinalis | reverse complement strand
GGCGCCGCCGCCGTGCCCGCCCGCGGAGCCGCGTCCGCCTCGGGAGCCGCCGGGGCCCGACCGACACAGCCTGGCCGGTTGGTCGGGCGGGGGCGAGACGAGGCGCTCAGCCGGCGGTCATGGGTCCCGAAGCGCTGCCGCGGCGGCGGTGGCGGCGGCTGCGGCTGAGTGACTGAGGGGAGACCCCGCCGGGGGAGGGGGCAGGCGGAGGGCGAGGCGCGTGTGGCGTGCGCGGTGTTGACGACGGTGTTTTTAACCCTTAGATGGTCTCCAGCGAGCCGCTGCTGCTGCCGGTGTCACTGGAGGGTGAGTTCTCCAGTAGCATGAAGGAGATGATCGGCGGCTGCTGCGTGTGCTCCGACGAGCGGGGCTGGGCCGAGAACCCGCTCGTCTACTGCGACGGGCACGGCTGCAATGTCGCAGTGCATCAAGGTGAGCGGGCAGGCTAGGGCAGCGCACCCGCTCCGGCCTTCGGCCTCGCCACTTCCTTCTCGGTGCTCCCCGGCTTCTTCCCTTGAGCCTGCTTCCTTCTCCTCCCCATCCCCCGGCCGTTTTTCCCCCCTTTTTTCCCTCCCCCTCCCAGCTCCTTCTTTTTACCCATGAAGCCCGTTTGCCTGTTTCTAAGGCCACGTGCTTTCTGGTTTGACTTGCTCTGTCATCTTCGCTCCTTCCCGTCCGTCTGTCTTTTCCCTCACGTGAGACTTAGTGTAGTGTGTTCTCCTGCATTATACCTGTGAGGAAGGAAGAACTCCCTTGTCCAATTTTTTACCCTTTCCTCTTCTCCTGCRTGTTTTTTGCGTCTGTGCTTCCCAGTCTGCCTCTGCACCCGGTTAACAACCTCAGCTGCAACGTTTCAAAGACTCTCTAAAATTGCTTTCGGTCTTTGCAGAACTTGTTACTGTACTCTATTCTGGTATTTATGCTGTATTTCTTTTTTCCCCTATGTGATCCCTGTTGTCCCTGCTTTTTCCAAGTTTGAAAAATTTATTCGAGCGGCAGCCAGGAGACAGAGTTTAGGATTGGAAGAGAGGGRTGCATAGGAAAGACTTAGCTGTCATGTGATTTCATCTCTGCCTTTCCTTGAATGTCACTTGGCTGATGTTTCGTGGTAGATGAAGAGACTTCCTGTTGTGGTTCTGCGAGGGGAGGGTGCTGTTTGGAATGGCTGATGCTGGATTTGTTTGGCTTAGTGGAGGCTGGTTGGTTGGTTTCCAGCTCAGTTCAGGAGCTGGCATGTTCCCTCTGTGTGATTGTTGTTTTTTCTGTCAGTGGGTTGACCCTTCGTGTGAGAGCAGAGGAAGAGACAATTCTGCTGCTTACATTGTAAGCAAGGAAGCCATCATAACTTTTCCTTTATGGTAGCAGAAGTAAGGAATAAGATGGTAATTTTTCTGTACCTACTCCTAAGGAGTCACGTGAACTCAGTGACTGCCTTTTTGGCTACTTAMAGATGGTGGACAAATTGGAGGAGACAGAAAACTCTAAATCCAATTCATTAATCTGAATGCCTAGTGCATGTGAAAATGCTGCTAACGTGTGTCTCATGCTTGGTCTTAAATTGTGCTGAAGATGATGTAATATAGTAGTTGGTTGTTCCAAGTATGTGTTCCCTTGTGAGTTGACAAATAGTGAGAAATAGTAGTAATTGAAGGAGATACACAAAATAATTAAGTTATTTTTGTTAACATTAGGTTGAACACAGAAGGGACCTGACAGGATCTTTGAAGTTAATCTGGTTTTGAATTGGTTTTCTGTCATCTTAAGAGCTGAGTAATGTTAACCAGTAGGTTGACTGCACTTGTGGGATCTTAGGATCATGAAGAACACTAAAACGTGACTGCTAGAAGTCATAGCTGAAACAGCCATTCCTTTTGCATTATCTTGGACATCTTCCTTTGTATCTAGAGCCTTGCTGATATTTTCAGTGAAAGAATTGGATGATAGCAGCAGGAAATAGCAGGAACAAAAGTCTGTTCTAGAAAGTGTTCCTAATATAGAGAAACACACTTCAGCAGGTACAAGAAAATGAACTTTTTTTGTTAAAGTCATATCCAACCCTAAGTTGCAATCTCTCAGGAAGTATGCAAAATACTGCTTGGTCTAAATCCAGAAGCTGTTACAGAGATCTTAAGAAAAGAACTCYGTGTTTTGATTTACTGTACCATTGATGCTTTACATTTTGGATTTAATATGTCATGTGAACCAAGGTGGTGGGGAGGCATGTCCACTCCTCTCTGCAGTTAAATGTAGTAGTCCTYGTGGTCAAAGCTGATGGTTTGTATTTGAAGTACAAACAGCAGTATTATCCATAAAGCTTTATTAACTGCTTTGGTTTTGTTACTATAATTATTCTTAGTTCAGAGGAAACTTCAATTGTRAAGTCATTGGCAAATTGTGAAGCACAGGATCTCTTCATGTGTTTAAAGAAGCTTTGCACAGTAGTGGAAGTATAAACAAAACTCTGTAAATGGTGTCCTGGTATATCAGAGCTGGGTTGGGTGATGGACTCTTCCAGGCTCCAGGTGTGCTCTGTTAACCTGGCAGATACAGAAGTACTTCCCTTCAACTTTGGTCTTTGCCCAGCCCATGTTGCCTTTGATCTACTTGCCAGCCTTGTTTCTGAGTTGCATTTTATACTTGTTTCCTATTGTGCACTGTCACTTGCTAACCTAAATGTATGATTGCACATTTAAAGTCTCCCTCTTAATATCTAAAGAGAAATTCAGAGTCCCCCCATCTGTGGTTATTATAGATGCAACGAAAACAAGATTTTTTTTTTTCATGTTAAAGAATTTTGTTGTGCAGTAGAAAGGGCTTACCAGAAGTGTTTGGCCTGTAGAWATCTGAATAAAGTATTTGAAAATCTGACAATGGGTCTTAATATGACTGTATGTATGTATATAATAGGAAATGATTTCATTGACTTTCCTTCATGGAAATGAAGGTATATTAGCCAGATGTTTTTATATTACTATTGCATTACTATTTTTCATCTCTGAGCTATGACAAAATCAATATATTTGTGTAGTGTAACTACAAGTTACTAATTTAATCTCAGTTTTCTTCATAACTTTAAATTAATCATATTTTTTCTACTTACACACTTAAACCTGATTTTTGTGTTTAAGTAACAKATGATTGTTGAGAATTGAGTCTGACTTATCTTTAGTATTTTGGGATTATCTTTGAGCAAAATATTTGGCTTTTTGGTTCTTTGTTATTTGCTACACCCATACAAATAAGAGTATACTCACAGCACTTGTATTCTTTTATTTTCATTCCCTATGTAGTTCTTAAGGTTGCTTGATGTGTGCATTTCAAGCATGAGCAGTATTACCAAATTGCTAAACTCTTTTTCTGTGGAATTTTGTAGCAAACTCTTGGGGTTGCTTTTATATACTGTAAAAATATAGATGACTGTCTTGCAGATAAACCTGCTTGTCTGAAAATCTCTTTCCTAAGGATTTATGTTGTACCCTGGCTCAAGTTGSAATTGATCCAAGTCCTGATGCTGAGTTCAGTTTGTGTTTACATCCCTGTTATTTTTCTGGAGTAAAAAAGCAAACTTTGCCTTTGTTCAGTTCACTATGGATTGTCTGCTTAAGACCAGTTAATGTTCTTATAGGAGTAAGAAAACTGGATAGTAGGTGTATGAATAAGTGCCTTAAGAAGAGCTCAGGTTGTTAGTTACTTTTAGTTTTCTCATTAAAAAACTCCTTATAATAACAAGTGTCCAACATTTACAATGAAGTGTCTCACCTGTTTTGCAGGTAAATAAATAGCAAAACAGGTCACATATGAAATGTTGCTGCTTTTGAATGGTCATGTTACTTTTCAAGCGAATGTGTTCTTTTTTCATTGAATAAATCCTGCATAATTTTTAAAATCTAAGSTTGTTTTGTACTTAATTTCTTGTAATTCTGCGATAGGATTTAATGTGCAATATATAGCTGTCAATTTGGCTTTCTTGAGAATTAAAATTATGTGAGATCAACTAATGGTAAGCTTCTTTTAGAACATATTATTAGTGTTGTKCTGTTTATGTTTGCTGAAATGTTTTGTCTTGTTCAAAACAGCTTGCTATGGAATTGTTCAAGTACCCACTGGACCATGGTTTTGCAGAAAGTGTGAATCTCAGGAAAGAGCAGCCAGAGTGGTATGTGTTTTGTTTCTTAAGTAATGCTAGTTATAATCCTTGTGTGGATAATATTTCTGTTATTACTGTTACAGTAATAACAGAAGAGAACTTTGCTTTCTGTTGTAATTTCTCTAAATGCTYTTCAGAAAGACCACTAATCTTCTTATTTTTTTAAAGTGGAAATATGGAACTGTCTCTGAAGTATTCTGACAGTGTCAGGTTGTGGGTTTTTTATTTTTTAAGTGGTGGGGGGTTTTTAGTTTGTTTGCTTGGTTGGTTTTTATCCTTTTTTTTGGTCTGTGGTGTAGGTTTTGATTMATTTTGTCAGTTTAACACTTTCATAGCTAGGTACAGGAAGTAAATAAAATCTATGTCCAGTTTTCTTTTACAGCAACCTTAGGTTGCCAGTTAAAAGCTTCAGTCTAGGAACACTCCCAAGAAGTGTTGTTAATTTCAAAAACTAATGCTTACTTGGAGTGTGATACTTAGAATGGAAGAAGTATTTTCTTTCTGCTTTTTCTAGTTTTTTTATGGTAGGTATTGGGGATTCAGATAATGCTTTGCTTTTTTTTACCATGGTTACACGAGGTTTTGTTTTGGTCAGACTTGTATGTTTGTTAGATGAAACAGGGTGATATCAGGCATTTTTAGAAAAAGAGAATCCCATTTCTCCCTACTTGGCACTTCTTAGTTTGTCTTCCAGCAAAAGATAAACTGAGAGAAGTGAGAGTATTTAGAAAGACTAAGCTGTGCCTTTGCCTCTGAAAAAAATTTCATTGGAAGAGAAGGCGGTGCAGCATCTTAGAGAAGGGTCTAAACTGTCTGTAATGTTCTTATATAAAAACAAATGAGGAGTCAGAGACCAAATTTTCAGTTACTATCGGTGACTGTCAGTGTGTTTACATGACCTATTTGCCGTGCCTATTTCCTTTTCTRATATCAAATGCTATAGCAGTGATGGCGAGACTTACTGTTGAAAGAATTTTTGGCACAGATCTAAAGAATCTCATTCATCTGTTCTTTCCCACTTTTTGCCACTAATGTGTTCATAATGCCCRGGGTAATTGAGACTGACTTAGTTCTTCCAAAGCATACCTGTTGGTGGGAGCAAGAAGGGATTGATTTTTGTATGCTCTTCAAGTATTTGTCAGTAGAAAATGAAAACCCATTCTAAAGAAAGGCTATTTCTTTTCWTGGGGAGACCATCAGCTATGTGAAGTTTTAAGAGTCACATTTTTAAGTGTTGCTGAGTTTGATGTGTACAGGTTGATAGCAAAGTTAAAAATACAGAGGAGAGAGAAAGCTGGTGACTGCAAGAGGATTTTCCAAGAGTATGATAGGGAATCCTTGTGGTTTGGGATGTAGTTAATCCTGGCTTCTTGTGACGTGAGGAGTGTAAGAGAACTGTCCAGAGTTCTATAATAAACAGTGACTCACTGCTTTATGATAATTTCTTGAGTTTACCAAGAGAATAGCTTTGATGGACTACTTTACTTTGCTATTTGAAGTGAAGAAGGAACAATGCTAGCTGAATTTTCTGCCTGGTGTATTCTGTTCTTGTTTCCACCAAACAGCGTCTGTTTAGTTCAACAGGTTGATGACTGATTTTGATTTGAAAAAAGAAATTCTATTTTAACGTAGTGTAACACTGGTTTAAGTGGTTCTCAGGTGAAACCGATTGCATGTGAGTTRTAACAGCTGAAGTTTTAATAGCTGTTTGTATGTTAGTAAGAAACATGGTGGCTGTATCTGAGGTGTCTTGGAGCAGCTCTTGACATTGAGAAACTAAACTCAAGCCCTGACCTCAGTATGGAAGCTGGAGCTTTACAGTAAGCAGTTTACCAGGCCCAGAAGTTTTAACACACTTGCTTAGAAAAGCAAACATCCTTGTCATCATYGAATGAGACTGAAGCTCAGTTTTTCTTTTGGCCTTTTTGCCTATAAACAAAACCAGAATTAAATTAACCATATTATGTTGACTATGCTTCTCTTGCTTACTTTTARTCTTTAAAAAGACCTCAGTATTGCGCTCAAGGCATATTTTTCCATGCTTTTGCTGTCTGTGTTTTGTGTTTTCAGGGTGTGTTTCTTGGTTGTTTTTCTTTTTTAAGCTTCAGTTGCTGGGCAAATGTATTCATTCTGATAAGCAGCTGAAGTTAATTGCTTACACTAAGGTTAGTCTTGCTTTAACAATGAAGAGAAATGGACTAACTCTGGAKCACATAATGCAAGATCACCAGAGAAGTTCACTTAACAGTGGACTAGGACAGGTGGCTTCCCATGTACTATGAAGTGTTACGCACCAGTGTGTACTTGTTCCTTTTCTTTTGTATGCTGCCTGTAGGCTGGTATGTTCTGGGTAGGAGCCAGAGTAGTGGCTGGTTGACTTCTGTGTTTTTGTTGGTCAGCTGGGAGCCAGTGTCCTGGCTGCTGAGTGGTCAGTTACTAGCTGGAAAGCACTGCTCCATGCCGGACAAGTCATACTGAATTTTGGTTCCAGAGGGGTCATGTTTTTCTCTGTGTGTGAGAGGAAGTGTGCCTTTTCATAAACCTGAACTGTTTGGATAATGGATATATTGAGGTGGCTGGTAATTTCTTGGCTTACTTTTTAATCATGCTTATGTAGTACATAATTGAAGGTTGTAATCCCAGTACACACTTTTTACATCACTGTGTAAGTTTTTAACCATTGCTTGAAAAATCTTAAGTTTTCTCTAAATCAGCTCATTTATCTTAGCTGACCTATGGTGAGCTTGAAATTCAAGTCTTTTCAAGRTGGGTGGCGGCTGCTCCCAGCTTTGCCTGTGTCAGCACCAGCTGCTACTACCCTGCATAGTGGGCCTTTTTGGTGTCTCCAGACGTACCTGAACTTCTGAGTCAAAAGCAGAGCAAGTACATATTGATGTAGAAAAAAATAATTTTGAGGTCTATGTGAGGTTGTATATATGTGGCCTGCTACATAAGGGACTTAATGTCCTGGTTTAAGAAATTGTATGGTGCATGTGTGTTGTCCGAGGGCTAATAGTTCAGATACCGAAAGAAAGACTGCAGAGCTAAGCTTAGGATTTGTAGCACAACTGTTGTTTGAAAAGACTTTTTTTAGCCCATAATCCTGTTATGTGTCAAACATCTTCCTTGATGATCTTATGTGAAGAGTAATTTAAATATAGTATATAGTGGGGTAAAAATAGATAATGTGTTTATGGTTTACTACCGGCTATTACTCTTCATACTTACCATGAAGCTGCAGTAATCTGTGTGACAGAGGCAGGAGTTCACCTTTTGTGCAGGTAGCTTGGTCAGGCTTTTTAGCTATGTGTAGGTCCTGTTCTTCTGAAGCCAGCTTGATTCAGAGAGACCAAGAGGTCTCTGCACTGAACTTAAATGTTAAGAATTCCAGGAGGTTTTACTACCTCAAAGTGTAGCTCAGGTGCTAAATGTGAGGTTGGATTGCTTGCATTGCAGGTGAATCACTATGCTGTTGATCTGTTTCATGGGAATTTGAATATTTTAGGCCTGTCCTTGCATCTGGAAGAATCAGTTTGGACTTGGTACAAATTACTCTAATGTCATAACAGTGGTGGTTTTTTTGCTTGGCATTTCTGTGTTTTTGGTGGGGTGGCTTGTGGAGTTAAATGCAGTCGTGGTCCAGAACTGAGCACATTTGTGTGAYGCTACAGGTTGTCTAATAAGCCACCTGGGAAATGTGCTGAGGGGGCTCTGACTCCCTGTGGAGCTGGCCACATAATACTTGAGATAGCATCCATCTGGATCACAGCTCAGTCTGGCACAACTGGAGTCTCTGTGCTTGCACATATGTTTCTTTGAACTTGGTGTGGAGACAGAAAGAGACTTTCTWTGTCATTGCAGAGTAAGTTTAGACCGTACAGTGGTCAGTGCTTGAGGGTTCAGAGCAGTAGAAGTGTGCTGTACTGTTTACCCAGTTTGGGTACGCTATGTGCTCACAGCGATAGATTCCTGCTCGTTATCCTGCGAGACCTGAGCTGCACCTGCATCTGCTGCACAGATCATCTAGAGTCTGAACACTTCAATTTTAATTTTTTAAAAAAATTGTTAATATAACAAGAGTTGGAGCTCTCTCCAAATTATATTTTTAAAAAATGTTTCATCACATTCATCTACATGTTTTTTTGTAGAGCTGCTCATAAGAATTGTTTGATGTATCCATATTTTTACTCCTCACCCCCGGCATTTATGTAGCATAAAAATAAGCATAGGTGCAGTATTACTTGCCTTTGGCCTAAACAGAAAAAGGCAAAGAAGGAGGAACTAGGAATGCAGCCTTTCAGTATGCAGACACGTTTGTGATCAGAACTCTGATACCTCTGGCTCAGCAGGCTGCCTGCAGGGGAGTGAGATCTGTGTTTATTAACACCTGTGTCTGTAAACTAGAATGAATGTTGATAAATATGGTCACAATACAGGTGAATAAAACTTTATTAACCTTATTTTTTCAATTTGAAAACTTACCACAGCCCCCTAATAAGGACTAATATACTGTATAGTTTCTTTGAAGATATCTCTTGAAATAATTATTAAAGAAATGTTGAAATGAATGTTTCTTTAATGTGTATCCATATTTTTCYTTAAAGGATACTTTATGTAAGAATATTACTACAGCTACTTTAAGAATATTGTAACAAATATTACTAGAAGAGCTGCTTTAGTTTTGAGCACACTACAGAAAAATTGATCTGCGTGCTTTTGTTATTTGTCTGGCTTTTATGAATGACTGTGCAGTCTAGAAGGCATTGAATAATAGTTTGTAGCTGGATATCTTGGATGAAAAGCCTGCCTAAGGATACTTAGGGAGAGCATATTGTATTGGGTTTGTGTGACAAGGTTTTGTTAATAAGGGGGCAACAGGAGGGATTTCTCTGAGAAGCTGCTGGAAACATCCCGTGTCTGACAGAGCCAGTGCCTGCCCAGCTCCAAGACAGACCTGCTGCTTGCCAGGGCTGAGCCAATCAACAACTGTGGCAGTGCCCCTGAGATAACATGTTTAAGAACAGATAAAAAACTGCTGCATAGAAACTGCAGCTGGAGGGATGAGTGAGAATGTRTGAGAGAGACAGCTCTGCAGATACCAAGGTCAGTGAAGAAGGAGGGCGAGGAGGTGCTCCAGGTGCTGGAGCAGTGWTTCCCTTGCAGCTGGTGGTGAAGACTGTGGGAAGGCAGGCTGAACCCCTGCAGTCCATGGAAGCCAGCCAGGGAGCAGAAGCCCACCTGCAGCCTGTGGAGGACTCYATGCTGGAGCAGGTAGATACACCTGAAGAGGGATGTGACCCCATGGGAAGCCCATGCTAGAGCAGGCTCCTGGCAGGACTTCTGTAGAGAGAGGCCCATGCTGGAGCAGGTTTGCTGGCAGGACTTGGGACCCGCTGGGGTTCCATACTGGAGCAGTCTTCTTATGGGACTGCTCCACAGGGAAGGGGGGACATGCTGGAGCAGCTTATGAAGAAATGGAGCCTGCGAGAAAGACTTAGGTTGGAGAAGTTGATGGAGGACTATCTCCTGTGGGAGGGACCCCATGCTGGAGCTGGGGAAGAGTGAGGATTTCTGCCCCTGAGAAGGAAGAGGAAACAGCATGTGATGAACTTACCACAGCCCCCATTCCCCTGTGCCGTTGGGTGAGAGGAGGTAGTGGAAATGGGGAGTGAAGTTGAGCCTGGGAAGAAGGGAAGGGTGGGGAGAAGGTATTTTAAGATTCAGTTTTTATTTTCTTGTTATCCTACTCTGACTTGCTTGGTAATAAGCTAATTTTTCCCCAACTTGAATTTGCTTTACTTGTGATCTCGCTCTGTCTTAATGTTGACCTAGGAGCCTTTTTTAAAATTTCTGTCTCCTGTCCTGCTGAGAAGGGGAGTGACAGAGAGTGTTGGTGAGCACCTGGTATCCAGCCAGGTTCAACTCACCGTGGTGTGTCTTAGTGCCACAGATGGGGGCATAAGGAAGTAAGAATAAGGAGAGTAATTGGGGAGGTACCAGGCAAAACTTGGACTGAACAGAGTAAGAGAGAAAAGCAGAATGATTGTGAAAACTTTGTGTTGTTCTGTTTGTGGTGAAGGTGAAAATTTTTGTTTTGAAATACTGTTGATTGAGTGATGTGTGTTTCTTGTCCATTAGCTGTATGGGTGAGTGTTGTTTGCTTTGCATTTCATGAGTCTGAGAAAATATTTTTTCGTGTTCACATTTTGTTGGCGTATGTAGTAAGTGCAGACTTAAAACCTTGTTGTACTGCAACTTGAAAGATGACAGAATTGTTTAGCATTACAGTGGCTGGTCTTCAAGGTTAGGAGTACAAGAAGTGCAGAAGGTGCTGCTGAAGTGCAGTGTACTTTCTGTGTACTTCTCCGGTGTATCAAAGTGGGAGTATTAGTGCCACTTCTGATTGTGCTTCCTTCATGCTTTTTTTTTTCCTTCCTTTTTTTTTTTGTGTACTGTATTTTTCCCTGCTTGTGTGCGTACTTGTTACTTGGTTTGTAAATACACAGATGAGTTCATAAACTTATCTGAAGCACTTTSCCACAGCAGAGAAAAGGTCTACTACTTTTTCTTTTGATTAGCTACAGTTTACTGMAATGTACATGTAATTTGTGCAGTAGTTTATAATTACATTATGCAAATCATGGTTACATTAGAGTATTCAGGCTTTAAAACAGTGTTGCATCACTCAAGTACTACTTGATCAAAAATTTTTAGCATACATGTCAATATAACAGATACTTCAGTAAATGGTCTAAAGGTTCTTTGGCAAAATTACTAACCAAAGTGAGACTAGAACAAAACATTTTCCTTTACAGGAATTGCATAATCCTTATGTGGAAATGTTTTATGACTCTGTTTCATTGTATTCACTGGCAGAAGAAGTCTCTAAAGTAAGCAAGGAGTTCCTCAACTTGTGAGAATCCTTGCTTAGAATTGATGCTAACATTTTATAGCTAGGAAGTTTTAGGATAAAGCTGTGATGTTGCAGAAGAAAACTGCAATGAACCATTACATATTGTATTTTCTTCATGTAGATTGAATTGGGTCAGTTGCATACTTTCAGGCTGAAAAAAAAAAAAGAATGTTTAGTTGGACATGCAGCCAAATGTGACAGGCATTTCTCATAGCCTTCTGATGCTTTATCTTGAAGATCAGTGTGTGAATCTAAAACTCTGTGTATGTTTATAATTTGGATTTTTGCAACATCTAGCAGGATTTACTAATCTTGAATATATGATAGGAGATTTATGATTTTGGACTTCCAAAGTTGGAGTAGCCAGATCATGCTACGCCTTGTGTGTCATCACTATGTTCCATTGTACTATACATTATCTCACTTCCATACACTGAGTGAAAGTATGACTAAGTATGACCTGTAGTACTTACTGAGTGGATGGTCTTTAAGAATGCTGATTTGCATGTTGAGTGATTCTAATCTTCTTGTCATATTCTACAAATTTATTATCAGTAGTAGATGCTTTTGACAGAGCTAACTGTATCTGCATATATTTTTATATGATGCCTTTCTAAAAATAACTAGGTTGAATCTCTTTAATTTATCCAGGTATAAACCCCAAAATGCTYCAGGTAGTCAGTCTGTTTTTCTTTTACCTGTCAACTGTCTGCTTTAAGAAAAAGTTCTTTCTTTCTCCTGGGACAGATGACTGAATAGAGATGGGGCAGAGATTTGGCAAATTTGTCAGTATCGAGAAATGGTTATTTGAAGATGAAGATGACTTAATTTCTTAAGTTGTCAAGTTGCAGAACATAGCACTTTGGATGAGAAGTGCTGACAGCAGGSATTCGTTTGCTCTATTAGTGATGTCAGCCAGTTGGGGATTCTTGGATGTGGCAGAAGGTGCTTTGATTCCTGTTGGTTCTTCATTGTAGTTTATGAACACTGGAGTCTGGTGTGAATCATAGTGAAACATTGCAACTTTGTCTCTTTTTGGATATTTGAAAAATTATGTAGTTAGCTCCTTGCTGTCTTCTGCTGCAAATCCTGGCATGGTTGTAAGCTATCATTTATAGAGTCATTTAGGTCAAGATAGTGAAGACGGGTATTTTGTGAATTTAAAAGGTTTCTGTAGGGTTTATAAGGTCTGAAGATACCATAGGTTGAGAATATTGGTAAAGTACATTGGTGCATTGCTATTCCACTGTAGTTTARAAACTGATAAAGAAGTGTGGATTTGGTTTTGTAGATAGAAGTCTCTTCTTTGGCTGAGCCATGTGTTCCTAGAGCAGCTCATCCTTTTTGCTGTATTGAGCAGGGGAAAAATGAACTACTGACTCTCGCAAGTATAACAAAGCATGGATGTTAAAATAGAAAGAAACTGTAATGGGAATTTTCATAGTACTTAATTGGTTTTAAAGAAAAAGCACAAAAGCAATTAGCAGTGAAATATCAGAGTAAAAACATTTGGTATGAATAGATAGGCTAAGTTTGGTGTGAGTAGAGTTTCAGTAATTTTCAGCAGCTGCTGGAAATGCTTGTGAGTTTTACCGGACTTTCTGGAGGCTTCAAGGGCTGAGATGTTGATCTTCCCTGGTTATTCTTTGTATGTTGGCAGTAGTGATCTTGCTTCATTGAGGATGGCTTGAAGCAGGGAATGGAGTGAGATGTCACTGCTGAGGGTGGGGATAAGCTGTTGCCAGCAGATGTAGATGTGGTCAGTCTGGTGCATATCCTGTTACTGGGTCTGTTCTTGTGCTGGCTGCCTGTAAATTTGCATCTATTGATAGAATTTATGTGAAGATCTAAATTTCCAGATGAAGTGTCTTGGCAGCACTGTACTGGTTTGTGCTACTCTGCAAATTGTCTGTGGATTTTTCTTCTTGTTATCTAGTCTTGCAAGAAGCTGTTCCTTTGTAGGCTTTAAGATGCTTGTTTTTCTGTAGATAGCCTCTGATTAGCTGAATTTGAGTTAGGTTTTCTAATTGTAATCTAGTTGTCTGTGGTTCTCGATTTCAAATAGCACACTTTCACTGAAATGTCTTTAGAATATGATGTCTCGTTATAGACAGAGCTGTGTTTACATTGGTTGTTCAGTACCATATTTTTCTGAATCTTAACACAAATTAACTAAATTTTTCCCAGGTTTATTTGGGGGAAAAGAGAACTTTTCCTATCTTCAGTGTTTTCATTCCAATGTACATGTGTTATATTTTTACTTTAATTTTTTTTCCTATTGAAGAAAACAGACTAGGGTGAGAGGAACATAGAAGGTATAAAAGGAAATTAGAAAATATAGGATTCTTTCCCCGGGAGGAAATGAAATACTAATTTCAGATCCTTTAGGGGAGAAGGAAAATAAATAACATTTTGAGCTTAGAAGATAATTTTTCATTGAAAGAATTGAATGAACTTCAAATAGTTATGTATAGGTTAGATGAAGTATGTACAGCATTGGCATAACTGAAACTCTGGATGTAATTTTTAATAAACTTTCTGTTCAGCGGTTTTCTAAATAGTCTTTTTTCCTCAGAATATTTATGTTTTTGACAGCAATAGGTATGTGTCTGCCAGCATTAAATTGTTTTGCTTTAGCTAAAATAACTACCCATATSAAGATCTTTACCCTTCTAAACCAGTTTTTAAATCCATATTAAGATATTAAGGTATTATTATTATTAAGGTATTATTTGAAGTAGTGGTATTTAAGACTACCTAGCATATTTGAAGTCTGTAGGATTGGAGAAGATCATCTTACAGATAATAAAGAATATTATGGGTGACTTCTACAGGTGTCTTTTTTTTCTGGTAACACCCAAGAGTGAGACAAAATGCTACGGAATACTGGTGAAGGCAGGTGAAGCTGTACCACAGAACTTGGGGTGTGAGTATCTGGACACAGTCAGTTGTGCTGCCAGCTTCTGCAGCTACTGATAAGTGGGAATCGGGGCTGCTGAGAGCATTATGGGCTGGCGGTTGGGAAGCCATCGATTAGAAACTGATCTTCTGATCAGCTGCTTTGCTTATCTTTGGAAATCTGTCCATGTGCTTTGGGAAAGTGTGTTGAGTTAGTGCATTTAGKTATGCACGCAAATATCTGGTAGCAYGGTGTGCTGTAAAATAGATGTATTTGAAACAAATTCAGAAGTAAAGCAATAAAAGGCTTGGCAATTGACTCTTTTCTCCTAGGTTAATTTGAAAAAAGTCATAAGCATTTGAAGGATTCATAGAATCATCTGATGGTTAATGTTTGAAAAAAAATCTGTGATCAYTGAATTCAGCTGTTAACTCAGCACCACTGTATTCATCACTAAACTGTGTTTTTAAGTGCCACATCCACATGCCTTTTGAACACCTCAGGGATGGKGATTTTGCCACTTCCCTGGGCAGCCTGTTCCAATCAGCCTGATCACCTTTTCAGTGAAGAAATTTTTCCTAATTTCTAATCTAAACCTCCTGTGGTTGAGGTCATTTCCTCTTGTCCTATCATATGTTAGCTTGGAGAAAAGACTGGCATTCACCTTGCTACACCATTTTTCAGAGAGCACAGAGATGTGGAGTTGTAGATAAGCTATTCCCTGAGCCTCCTCCAGGCTAAACAATCCCATCTCACTCAGCTGCCCCTCATCAGATTTGTGCTCCAGACCCTTACCCTGCTCCATTGCCTTTCTTTGGACTCTCTCCAGCACCTCAATGTCCTTCTTGTAGTGAGGGGCCCAAAACTGGACTCAGGGTTCAAGGTGTGGCCTCACCAGTGCTGAATACAGGGGGATGATCTCTGCCCTGGTCCTGCTGGYCACTCCATTGCTGATCCAGGCCAGGATGCCATTGGCCTCTTGGCCACCTGRGCACTCTGTGGCTCATGTTCAGCTGCTGTTGAGCAGCACCCCCAGCACCTTTCCCTCCAGGCATCTTTGCAGCCACCCTGCCCCAGGCTGTTGCTGCAGGGGTTGTTGTGAGCCCAGGGCAGGAGCAGGCCCAGGCACTTGGCCTTGTTGGACCTCAGAGCTCTGGGCTCTCCCCATCAGTGCAGCCTGTGCAGATCCCCTGCAGAGCCTTGCTGCCCTCCAGCAGCTCAACACTCCCTCCCAGCTCGCTGTGTCTGCAGGGCCTGAGGGTGCCCTGGATCCCCTCGTGTGGATCATTGATAAAGACATGAAACAGAGCTGTGCCAGCACTGAGCCCTGGCCAGCACTGCTGGGTGCGGTTGCATTCACCAGCAGCCTCTGGGCCCGGCCATGCCAACAGTTTCCCACCCATCCAACAGAGCCCCAGGCAAGCCATGAGCAGCCAGTTCCTGCAGGAGATGCTGTGGGACATGGTGGCARAGGCTTTCCTGAAGTCCAGGGAGGCACATCCACAGCCTTTCACCCATCCACTAAGTGGGTCACTTTGTCACAAAAGGGGAGATCAGGTTCATCAGTCAGGACCTCCACATGCTGGCTAGGCCTGATTTCCCTGGTTGTTCAGTATATGCCCTGGGATGGAACTCAAGGTGATCTGCTTCGTGACCTCCCCAGCAGTGAGGTCAGGATGATAGTCCTGCAATGCCCTGGATCTTCCTTTCAGCATTCCGTGTACATAGGTGTCTCAGTTGCTAATCTCCAGTCAGCTGAGACCTCCCTGGTTAGCCAGGGCTGCTGGTAAATATTTGAAAGTGAGTTGTCAAGCTCTTCTGCCAGCTCCCTCAGTACTCTTGGGTGGGTCCCATCCAGCCCCATAGACTTGAGGCTGTCTCAGTGGCATGGCAGGTCACTGACACTTTTCCTCCTGGATTGTGGGGACTCCATTCTGTTCTCTGCTTCTGTCTTCCAGCTCATGTTTTCACTAACATATGAACTAAAATTACAACAGGTGGATTTAACTATTTTTCTGTTCGTTTAATGATTAACAGGAGCAGCAAAATAGTAACTTTTAACTCCTGTTGATGAAAAAAATTGAAAGAGGTTCACTGTTGGGTTTCAAGAACTGATTGTATGTAACTCGCTATTTTTGTCATTTGTAACTTCATGGATYATGCATTGCAATCTCATGGAGTTGTTTCTTTCAGTTAAATACTGTTAGGGTTTGGGGTTTTGGTTTTTTTTTCCCTCCTGTTATCAAGCAGTATGAAACAGTAATTCTGTGATTGAAATGTACTTGGGAGAATAAAAATGGTTCTGGAAGTGTGTCATGCTGGGGATATGCACCTTGACAGGGAATTCAAGCTTCCAAACACAACATTTTGCATATGTGGCTGATGCCTGTTGAAAATCTTGAAATACAGGAATGTCAGGGAAATATCAAAACAAAATTGAGCAAGAAGTCTGCCTGCATTACTACCAACATAAAATTAGTCTGTTTCAAGTGTATGCTTTCTTTGCTTCCTTACTTCCTTCCATGCTTTTTAAAGTAAGGCCTTCAGTTGGACTTCCACTCTGATTTGTAGCCAGTGCAGATAATGCCACCTCCCACATAAGGTATTTATACCCTTTGTATCCTTTCCTGACCACCTRTCCGTGTTGCTGTTACATTTGTTATCTGACATTGACATTGGTTGTGTAGCCTCGTGGAAAGGTGGCTCAAAGAAATGATCTGACTGAAAAAAAATTATTTTTAGGTTGCTGGCTAGGATTTSCATATAGTCAATTGAATGCTTTTCCCAGAGCAAGGAAGATGGTAGAAAGGACGCAGCAGGGGTTGGTCAGTGATGATCTTCTGGCAGCACAGTGCAATTACGCTACCTTAAAGTGAGCCTGTAGTAAAGTCAGCTGGAACTGCAGCTTGGTGTCTTGGCTGGCTTTARGGAACTGTGGTCTGTTTAATCTGCTGTAGATCTTGTTTATTTAGGTTAACAGGTCACATTGAAAGAAACGTTTTATTGCCTCATTGCAATGCTGGGAATTCAGTCCTGCAGGATTTTACTTGGTTGACAGTCATTATTCAGGTGAATGGTTCCAATGGCCTAGCTTGGGCCACAGTTCAGTAAATTACGTGCGCAAGAATTCTTTGACCTTTGTTTTCTTGTAACAAGAGACAGCATATAACGGGTGTCTGCAGATGATGCTTTATGAATRTGCTCCAAATTTCAGAACCCTGAGGGAAGAACAATGTTATATTCCTATTACTACTTTTCTCCTACATGTATAGTCTTGTGCGTATCTTTTATCTTCCTGATTTACCATTGCCTTTTTCTCTTTCCCTTAATTT
Organism: Cardinalis cardinalis; assembly: GCA_014549065.1. Lineage (NCBI taxonomy): Eukaryota > Metazoa > Chordata > Aves > Passeriformes > Cardinalidae > Cardinalis > Cardinalis cardinalis. The sequence continues at coordinate 687,038 of JACDOX010000009.1, read as the reverse complement.
CAACATKAATAAGGTAGTCTCTTGGATTGAGTCAGTTTCTCTTTGCCTTTCCAGTTGAAAAATTGGTAGAGCTAGGTTTACTGAASACTTGAAAAATGATATTAGTATAATGTTACCTAATGCTGGTTAAGGTAGCTCTCAGTCCTGGTTAAAATGGAAAGGCATATTTATCTAGAATAGAGRAAGAACACTTTATACCACAATGCAGTGGAGCCAAGTTGGACTGTAACTGATTCAGTATGGAAAGCTGGAATTATTTAGCTCCTTGTTTTACTTTGGTCTTCCATTCTTGCAACTTTTTTCTGATGGGTGTCTTTAGTGGACACCTCTGGGTTTGTTTTTTTTTCATTTAAAAAAATTATTTCAGTTTTTTATTTCTTCTTGGTTATTTTCCCCTTTTTAATAATGTTGAGGGGATAAAAAGTTTCTTTCTTTTYCTGCATGGATCTTGCATGCTTCTGATTTTAGTTCTCTGCTGGATGATGTTTTAAAGACTGGACTCCTCAGGAGGCAGTGGGTTTTTCATCAGACCCAGGCAATCTCAGTTTGCCTGAGTCCTAAAGTAGAGGATCAGTCTTTGTTTACTTAATTAAGTTGCTGTTTATGTAGCTCAGAAGTGAGTTGTGACAGTCATGCTGTCAGACTCTTCCAGCTTCACAGGTCTGAGATTGGTTTCACTTTAGTCCTCTACAGGAGACCTCATAGTCTGAAGCCATTCCTGCTGAGAGTTCACCCCAATTCTGCATGGAGAGAAGCTAGATCCATGAACTTAGTCTCTTCCACTGAGGAGCTGCAAAAATGAGATGTCCTTACACTCTCTAAGGACGGGAAGGAAAAGGATGATGTCATTTTCTACAACTTCATTGTGTTCCTTCAGCCAGTATTTGTCTCTTCATTCTCTTCAGATCTAATTCAGCTGCCTGTACCTGCAGCACCACATGTGCTGCTGCGCCTCCCTGTGTTGGACTAGTGCCCAAAGGACATGGTTATTCTCTGGGGTCACAGTCAGCCTCTGTAGTGTTTACATTTGTGCTGCTTACCCTGATGATGTTTATCTGAGTTGTTGATCAGTCGTAGCAGCTTGCTCTATTTGTGCTGTGRTGTCGTGTAGGTGTTCTATCTGCCCCTGCTACCTATTCCCTCTGCCCTGCACAGCTGGTTTAGACGTTCCCCACAGTGTTTCTGAATGCTCAGACAATAAGTCTGTGTCATAAATCTTTGCCAGAGATAAAACTTGAAACACACAGCTGGAGAAAAGAGCCCTGTCATGGTCTGTGTGCTCAAATATTAAAGACCATCTGTATGGATCATCAGATTATTCCATATACTGTGTTGCATCATCAACATGCATGGTAAAAGGATCAAAATATTATTCCACCCATTTTAGAGCTAGTAATAAAGTATTAGTTTAAAGAAAAAAAATTCTCTGCTAGTTACTTGTCTCAAGGCATGAGAGTCACTGTTTCCCATCTGGCAAAGCTCCTGGTTTTACTACATGTGTGTACTGAAACTTGGCAGAGCAGAAATGGGTGACAGAATCTGAGAGTGTGGAGGCTGGGAAGGAGTTAGGTTCCTGATGCAGGMAAAGGCAATAGAAGGGCTTGGGGTTGCTATGTGCTCTGCTGGCTTACCAGCGTGCTACTTTATTGCAGATTGTAGCCAGATTTCATGGCACCGCCGGTGCTCTGTGTCGTCGAAGTGCAAATATCTGCAGAGTTACCAGTTCTCGGCACCATGAGAGATGAGTGTTGTTCTGCACTCAAGTTTTGCACTGAAGTTTTCTTCCATTGTCAAAACTTCCACCTCCAGTTTTCTGTCTTGCATCTTCTCTGACTGGCTGCAGCCAGGACTGCAGAGGGTTAATGAGGAACCTGAGTCTTTGCAGACAAGGACGAATAAATCAGGTGAAGCTGATGAGACTGAATGGAGCATGCTTAACTCTTCAGCATAAAGGAGTGGCTCAAGTCGTTGCATCTTAGTGTCCTGTGATCGTTTTGATTTATTTTGTGGTAAAGTTTGCRCAAGAAACTTGCTAATTCTTTAATTACTGGTGCTGGAGTGCTGTGGCTCCCTGCCTTCAGTTTTGCTGGTGCAGCCATTTGTGGAATTGTACTTAAATTGCATCACTGATATGAAATGAATTAAAAAGGTTAAAAAGTTTATTTCATTCTATTTCACTGATCTGTTCTAAGAGGCAGCCCAGCAGATAGTTGTGTCAGTAGCTGAGGGAGTGGTGGAGGGAGAAATTAATGAGGGGGAGGTGAAGGGAAGAAGAGAACCTCCTAAACTGGTTTTGCCACTACTGAAAATGTGTGTCAGACTTCCRTAGGCTTGCAGAGGTGGGGCAAGGGAGAAGCAGTTAACAGCTTCTCCTCTCAGTTACATCATCTCCTCTTATTGGCTTTAATATGCTAGCTTGCAGCTTTGGGTTGGGAGCCAACTTTATTGCACTGTGGCCATCAATGCATACCAGGCTTCTTTCTTTAGGATTCTAGTTCAGTGTATGAGAAATTCACTGTTGCTACTGTGTGTCACTCAGCACTTTAGTATTTAATATTTGGAGAGCTGAAATGTTAAGATACAGCTCACAAATATACTGAATATGTAGTAGGATTTTGTTTAAAATGAACTGATCAGTTCATTTCAGTGTCTTGACTAAAAAAAAAAAAGAAATAATGATCCCAGTCTGCAGGCAACTTGCAGAATGATTAAGATGTTTTCAGCCACTTTTGTATCTAAATTTCACATAGACTTAATGCTGACTTTCAATAAATTGCTGATCATTTTTGTGRGAGTGTGAGAGAGATGAGTGAAGCAAAAGACAAAAGGCTACAATCCTAAAGATTCTTCTTTCTGTGTGCAGCTCTCTGTGCCAGTGCACTGAGGAAAAAAAAAAGGTTTTTTTCTATTTTATCCTCTATGAAAGCCACTTTGCTCTAATATAAATTTTTTTACAGGTTAAGAAAGATAGTATTACAAATTTCTTACAGGTTAAGACAGCCCTCAAGATATATACTTTAGCCGTATGAATTTCAGGAATGGAATTTCTAGTTCCTCAAATAAGTTTGCACARTCTGTCTCTGAGGCACTGCTAGCATCATAGGCTCCTTTATCTGCTGTCTTGTCAGTTAGCTGGTAATGGAAAATAGCTCTGTTCAGGGAACAGCGAGAACAGGTGTCCCACTCTGTTTGAAGGATATGGTGTTAAGTTTGCATCTGATGGTCTCGATTTGCTTAAGATTATTAGRTTTCTATGCTCTGAGTTGTCCCTAATCTGGAAATATATAAAGGTTGTAGTATGGTGATTCCTGGGTTTAGGATCCCCTATGGTGGTGTTCCTGTGCTTTTAGTGTGGAGCACTTGGAATGTGGGTCAAATCTAGTAATTTCTGTCATCTYTGATTTGGAATTGGTGTGCATGCTCTAGGACACTTAAAAGGTAAACATGATATTAGAACTTGATAGGAGGCAGTGATAGCAGAAAAACTGTTCTGTTGTGATCCTGGTGTATGTTGGRAGAATATTACGTTATAGATGACTTTGACCCAGGACTAGAAGGGACACTAACCAAGTTTGCAGGTGATACAAAACTGGTAGGAGCTGTTGAATCCCTTGAAGGCAAGGAGGCCCTGCAGAGAGAACTTGAAAAAATTAGAGGACTGGGCAATCTCCAACAGTATGAAGTTTAAGAAGGGCAAATGCCAGACTCTGCACCTGGGATGGGGCAATCCTGGATGTACAGACAGACTGGGAAATGAGAGGCTGGAGAGCAGAGCCATGGAAAGGGACCTGGGGGTCCTGCTCCTTGGCAAGTTGAACCTGAGCCAGCAGTGCCCTGGCAGCCAGGAGGGCCAACCCTGTCCTTGGGGGGCATCAGGCACAGCAAGGCCAGCAGGGCAAGGGAGGGGATTGTCCTGCTCTGCGCTGCTCTGAGGCGGCCTCACTTCAAGTGCTGGGGGCGGTTCTGGGTGCCACAATATAAATATAAATAGTGTCCAAAGGAGGGCCATGAGGATGGTGAAGGGCATTGAGGGGAAGCCGTGTGAGGAGCAGCAGCGGTCTCTTGGGTTGTTCACCTTGGAAGAGACTAATGGAAAACATCATTGGAGTCTACAACTTCCTCRTGAGGGGAAGAGGAGGGTCAGGCAGGGATCTCTTCTTTGTGGTGACCAGTGACAGGACCTGAGGGAACGGCCTGAGGTTGTGTCAGGGGAGGTCTAGATTGGATATTAGATAAATGTTCTTCACCCTGAGTGTGGCTGCACACTTAATAGGCTCCGCAGGGAAGTGGTCACAGCTCTAGGAGTGCAGAGTTCAGAAGTGTTTGGACAATACTCTCRGGCACATTGGGRCGACTCTTGGGGTGGTGATGTGCAAGGTTTAGAGGTGGGCCTTGATGAACCTTGTGGGTCCCTTGCAACTCAGCTTATTCTGTCATTTTGTGATCAGACTGCTTATTTCTAGATGTGGGGTTTTACTACAGCTGTCAGCCTCTGATCTCCTTTTTCTGAGACAGAAAGTGCRGTTGGTTTTTGTCTCTCAGGATAAGTGGCAGCCAGCAGAGACTATGGAGCCAGCCATAGCTATGTGCACCTGTGCTAATCATATCCACAGCACTTCTTCATGATTGACCATCTTGGTCAATACAGAGAGGCTAGGACAAGGAAATACAGTAAAGACTTTTGGACTTTGTCCAAGCTTCTTGGCATTTAAGTCCACCCTGTGCTCTAGTTTTTGGAGGCTTGTCTCCAGAATTCCAGGGTGTGAAACCCTGGAAGAAAATCGCAGGTAGAACTGCAAGTAGCTTTAATGTGTGTCATAGTTTGAAGATCTGGAGGAGAAAGTTTTATTTTTCACAAAATAACATTAATATTCAAGTAAAGGTTAGGGGAAAACACACCCATTCACTATTAAAGAATGGTTGCTTCCTTAATATCAGATAACAGTTTTAATGTGTGTGGTTTCTTTTTCAATGCTTCTRTGATCATTCCATTTTTTTATTTTACTTTTGCTTTTTTTCCTAGAGATGTGAATTATGCCCTCATAAGGATGGTGCTTTAAAGAGAACAGATAATGGGGGTAAGTTTTATTCTTGCTTTTTGTGAACTCTCTTATTTTGTATGAGGGAAATAAATCTGTGGAAAAAAATTATAGAGATCCTAAACATAAAAGAAAACACTGCTTTGGAAAGAGATAACTGTTTTAGAATAACCCTTATTTGTCCACTTCAGGTTCARTTTACTTTGAGGACATCTATCATTATTCTTGGTTTCATTTTTAGGAAAAAAGTTACGATAGAAATACTGCATTTTAACATAAGATTTAATGGGTAAAATGGATGAATTTTATGTGTATTTAGTTGGAGCCTGAGCATTACAGAAAGCTGTTGAAAGTGCACCATTCATGGAGGAAAGTGGAATTTTTATGTCTCTAGCCCAAACTGAATGCACCAGTGCATTTTCAAAGGTTGACTCTTTCATGCCTGATTTACTAATAGGTTCTGTAACAAAGAAGTTAGAGCTGGAAAGTTGCAGTAGTGATTACCTCTCCCTTGCATCTTTCTAATTTCACTGTTCAGGTTATCATCAGTTCTGCTCCTGCTGAGTAGAACTGCTAGAGAAAGTCTCCACTGAATATCCTGGCTTGATTGTATTTATACTAATAGCTGGGTGATATGAGTGTAAAATTTCAATTAACTTTTGCATCACTTTTGGAATGCTGCCTTCTCTCTCTGGTAGATAGTTCTAAATTCCCATCCATCATCTATCTGTAAATAGCCTGGTCATTTTGATACTGAGCCTTTTCTCTTGTGAGAGGAGAAAGTATGATCTGTATTCTGGAATTCACTTGGACAGTCTGTGGAAATTGTATTCTGCAGATTCTGTGCTGTGTACATGATATTCTAGCTAATTTGTATTTTAACTTGGTGTTGATGCAGCTTTGCTATTTCTGTTGCAGTTGAGTTGCAGGAGCACAGGAYCTGCTCATGTTTGTGTTAATCTGTCCTTTCCCTTGTGTACCTTTGACTGCTCTGTTCATATATATCTGTCTATGCTCTAGGTTTACCATTTTAGTGTCAACTGACTCAAACACATCACTCAACTTAATACCCAGTACTTAAGTCTTACTCCTCTTCTTTATTATTACTCTCATGTCAATACATGCAATGCTGAATTAATTTCTTTAGAAATGGCAGCTGGACAATTTATTTTTAGGAAATAGTAATAAGAAAGCCTCAAACCTCTTGAAATATACAGGAAAATTTGTGAAGTATGAAGTAGCTGAAGTGTGTTCTGGTTTTATACTTAAAGTAGTATTTGGGAATGCTTTGGTATTATGCTGTGGTGGTCTTGAAACTTTTTCTTAGCATGAAATCTTGAGAACTTACTTTGATAGTGTACATCAAAGATGTGAGCATCCTGTTAGTTATCTCTCTTATGGCTCTATTAATTGTAATGATAAGTTCTTGTCTGAAAGTGAATTACTCTATAAGGTTGAAATGCTTTAAGTTTCAGTAGCAAAGATATAACACTRTACTATAATTTTAATACCCAAGTGTTTTCATCAGTGAAAACTTCATACCGAATATTTCATAGCTGAGAGGCATAGGAATTTATATTTTCTTCTGGAAACACCCAGCCTCTGTAACAGATCTTGTCCATGGTGTTGAAAATGGAAAATTCTACTTTGTGGACCAAATGTTTTTTAAATAATAGCTTTATGGACGGATGTGCACCTTGGAAAATACTTTGACTGGTGTTGCATTTCAGAAATCTTCATTCTTACCTGAAATTTTCCTTTCATAGAGTTGCCTAACAAGAGATTGTACCAGAAGATTTTTAGGCTTAAAAGAAATACTGTTGAAGATCAGATAATGGGCTTGCCAGTTGAAATGGTGCTTTCAGTAGGTTAATACTTAATTTTTTTTAGTGCTGTTACATCTCTTGTTGCCAAGCGAATAATAAAAAGATGCAAGTATTTAAGTCGAAACTTGGAAACAAACATTTCTGGTAAAACCTTGTAAGAATCTAGCTTTATAAACTTGTCATTGTGGAGTCTTTCTCAAGGTATAGAGATAATTAAATGGTCTTAGCTTTTCAGAACAAGAGAAGAARTTGCTGATTTTAAGTAAGTGATAGAAGGTTTTTCGTCTTTCTGCCTTCTGGCAACAAATAACTTCATTTTGTAGCCAGAAAGAAACAGTGTACTTTTTGTTTTGAGTATGCAGATAGCTTATCCCATACATGGCCTGCTGCTCCTGTAGGTTTTTTTTTTTAACAGTCTTCTGGATATTTGCTTTATAATAAGGTGTGGGATTGTGTTTAGGACATTGAAGGTAGTGTATTTTCTTTTGTGTTCAGAAGATTGATGGGCTACTGAGCTTTTACTTTAGTGTTCTGTGATTTTCATAACCTGCAGTAAGGTGCGGTTACTGCAGTGAAGGTCCTTGCTATACGTTGTTTCCTCCTCCTTTGTGATGGTACTTGCTTTTAAAACTTTTCCTTTTTTTCTGCCCTGCATTCCTTTTCAGCTGCCTGCCAACTTCCCTGACCTAGTTGCTCATGCTAATGCTGATAGAAGGAATGGCCAGTAGGGTTCTTTTAGCAGCGACCTGTATATGATCTGTCCTAAGTCAGTTGCACAACTGTAACTGAAGGCAKCCTGATCTTAGGGCTCTTCTGTAACAGTGTTGTCTTGCCTTTAAGAACTCCGGGGCACTACATGTATGGCAGTAGTCTGGGAATCAAACTTGTGTTGTTTATAGGTATTATTAACTGACTATAAGTATAATTAATTGACTATATATTATGGTAGCATATGGTGTGGTTGTGTTGGTATTCTATGAGTTTTTTGACCCTCCCTCCCACCTCCYCACATAGTGTGAGGTTCCTTTGTGTGCGTTCTTCCTCCTGCTTCCCCTCCTTTTATTGGCCTGTGGCTGCTTATCTGGCCTTTTAGAGATCACCATTTTTTAAAGATTTTATATTGCTGTTTGGAGTTTGACTCTGCCTTAGTTGTGCTTATCAGGTTGATGTGCTTCCTCTAGTGTCATCTATGGCAAATACAGAATTACAGTTTTCAGTGATTTCTGAAATACAGCATTATTGGAGCAGTACTGTCGTGGATTTTACAGAGAACTTAAAAGTGACAGCTTGAGATAGTAATAGGAGAGGAATGTATAATGGAGGCCAAACAACATTTATCCTGCTCTCTTTGACATTATGAACTAGATTCTTGAGAAGAGTCTTCACTGCCTTCTCAGAATAGTGTCCCAGCCTACAAGCATTTATTCTTTGGAACTTCTTGCTCCAGGCATGGTATTTTTGTGTTTGATGGAAGAAGAGTCCATCACACTCTTGAAGTGTTCTCTTCTGTATAAAGTTTAGTGTCCATGCGTGGCAAGGCATTTTGCAGTTGGTCAGTGCAAGGTGTCCATGAGTTTCTTTTGAACCTTTTACCTCATGGTTTTATTTGATGCAAATTTGGTGCTTGGTATTTGCCARCTGGGGTGGCAAGAGTCAGTTGTTCTGTGCTCACCTTTCCACTACCTCCTCCCATAACCTTTTTGGGTACACTGGAGAGTACACAGATGACTGCCTGTTCTTGGCTTGGTGATGGTGGCTACTGGTGCTGTAATCAGAACCTGAAGTGACCCCAAAGAGACTTTTGAGTCTGGATTTGTGTGGAATATGTCCTAGTCTGCTTCAGTGTCCCTCATATGCTTTCCATTGTCAGAGACTTAAACTGACCTTGGGCAGGARCAGCTAAGGTCTGTTTGCATGTGCTTGTTCAGTCTCTGCACTGTGTGAAAATGGCCATTCTGCCCCTGCACTTACACAGATCCTAGAAACAATACTCTTAGATTTAGCTGAGGGGAGTCTGGACTAGTATCTGTAGTGTGGCTTATCTGCCAGCGGGTTTATCTGTCCTAAAGATTGTTAAGAGTTGACTGTGTTTAGCTATACATTTGATTTAATTAAGTTTAAGAGTAATAGGACATTGCACAATTATGAACWGGGTATTTATAAGAAATTGTAGGAATTAGCTTTGAATAAGTTTTAATACTTTGTTTGCCTAATACCTATGATGACTGTCTTAGGGCTAAGTTTTATGAACAAAAAAAAAAATCCTTCCTGCATATGGACTTTGTTTTTACATAAACATGAGGACTTTTTCTGTGTTCAGAGACTGGAATTATATAAACTCTGTTAGGCTATTACCTGTTTTTTAAAAGTTTTTATTTATTCTTACTGATACTAAAAGTAGAAAAGGCAGATTGAAAAAGAAGATTTTCTCTCTGAATATATTTGTTGACAGAATTCCTTGATGAATTTGGTTTTCATGTTCATGTTGTCGATTTAAACATGACAAAGTATAAAAGTTTTTTAAAAGAGAAAACCTGATGCGCATATGAGTTGCTTATTGATTTGCTGTTTTACATGTAAGAAGGCTATTGAAAGATTAWTTTTCCTTTAGCTTGGTGGATTGGTAAATGGATTAGTAGTTGGATAAAATATAAACACATTTTTTGAAAAACAGARATGTAACAAGTGAGCATTTGTTTGAAGGTACTTAAGAACTGTTGGCATTTGACAGTTTTGGGCCTTTCAGTTCAGTAATATTTCCTAAACTGTTGCAGTAATTTCCTTTGGATTTTTGACACTCAGTGAGGAGGAAATAAAATCATGACCATTTGGACTGATTATAGCTTTTTGAATCCCAGTTCTTTTATCTTCTCATAGTACTGAGTATGCATTCTGTTTTTTAAGCAAATTGTTCACTTGTATCTAATAYAGTGTATCTCGCATTTAAATAGTTTTCTTGCAGTAATCTTTTTCCACAATTTTCTGCAAGCTTAAAAGGTTTGATTTTGCTATACAAGTTGTTACTTTGAAATCTGATTCCAGTGGATGATGATCAGGAATGCTGTGTAACAGCATTCTTTGTATGACTTTTCACCAAGACTTCTTTCATGCAGCTGCTTGGGGAAAGGCCAGCGAACAATGTGGTGGTTTTATGTCATGGTCCAGACCCTCTTCCCACCCCCTGGCTTAGTGGCAGGATCTCCCAAGTCTATAAAAACATTATATGCTAGGCTTTCCTGTTGCTGCTGTTATTATTAGAATCTCACTGTCTGGTTTACTGTTCTGATGAGTTGTTGTGGTGTTAATGTCTGAGAATGTGGATGGTATAATGTTATATGTACACACTGAGATGTATGCATTTTGCAAGTGCTTACCTRCAAATGTTCTGGCCTTTTTGAGCAGATTTACAGCAATGTGTGTATTTTTTCTTTTACTGGGAAAGAGAAAAAAGATAATAAATTTAATGTATTACTGTATAAAGTATTGTGTATTTAGGATTTTTATTACTGATAATCACAGTGTATATGTAGAAAATTTTTAAATAGAGTTTTAGGTGCTTATTTACATATTTCTTCCTTTTGTTGTATGAAAGGATTTCTTGAGAGGTGGAAGAAACTCAGTAATTCCATAGCATCCCAGATAAAATTATTAAAACTATTAGCTTACTCAGTGGACCAATGGAATTTCATCTGTAGCTGTTTTGAAAACAAACTATTTCTTGTGCTGCAGAGTGATGATTCGAAACAAATAAATTCTTTACTTGAGGTCCAGATTTTTCTAAATGGAGTATTTTGTGAAATTCAGTAGTAGGACTTTGTAGGATGAAATTCAGTAGTAGGACTTTGTAGGATGAAATTCAGTAGTAGGACTTTGTAGGACTTTTGCTTCATAGACAAATAGTATTTTTTTACCTTTTAGACAAATTGTCCATTCTATACCAATGAGGAGGTTGGCTACCAACCACAACAGTGAAAACTCTAGTGGTTAGTGTGGCACYTTCTTTTTACCCCTCTTCAAAGAGTGGATCAAACAATATAATATGAATAATGCTGTATTAACTATAGCAAACTCTGAATCTTTATTCAGTAGAATAAGGAAAAGACAGTAACTTCACCTGACAGGTTTCTTATCTGCAAGTTTTCTTGTTTTAACAGGAAAGGAAGAGCAGGGTTAAAAATATATGGAATGTCTTAATGAGGAGAYACTTAACTAAAGGTTTAAAATAGTGCTTAATCTTTCCCTTTGGCAAAGAGTAACAGTAATGGTCWTAAGTACATGTTTGAAAGGTGAATCCGGCCGAGTTGGATCGAGCTCAGCCTTTGGGTCAGTCAGCAGATCTGATAGTTGTGGAAATGGAGGGTGCAATTTCATGTAATCTAGGACAGCTGTTGACCTCTGCTGAAAGGAGGGGACTGTGGTTTTCCCCTGACTGGGTGTTTCTGCACTGATGGTTTTGTATATGGTAATCATGTGACYTCAGTGTGGATTGCTTCAAACCATTGGCTCATCTTGCTCGAAGGTAAACTATTAAGTTTCCCACAAATTTAGTAATGAGATGAATGAAAAAAATTATTTGCCCTGCTACACAGCAAACTCATACTGCAAGGAGAGGACAAGGATGTACAGTTGAAAGTGGACAGTGAGGTGAGATCCTGCTTTTCAGTGACAGTCTACAGCTGAAATGGATTGAGGTATATCCTAATTATCCTAATTGTCAACTTAAAGCAACCCCCATAAGAAACTAACATTGCAATAAAGATTTTTTTCCATGCTAGAATAATACATACATTCTCTTGGTTTGGGAGTGAGCTGTAGTTACAAACAAAGTAAGATTTCTTTAATGAAATGTAATGGACTCTTTAGGAACTTAGAATGCATAAACAAATTTTGCTCTGACATTGCTGCATGGTTTGGGGACAGTGATAATATCCCAGAGCTCTTGTGCTACCAGGGCTGCTCCTGTGGCTGGAGTTCAGTGTGGCTTCACAATTCTGCGGTGCCTTAGTGCTCTGCTGCACAGCTTCAGCACTGACTGAGGCTCATAGTGGAGTCCCTGCTCTGTGCCTGTTAGTTCATCAGCAAGACATGGGCTTCCCTTGTTGGGGATGGTAGGATGGATTATATGTTTGTTGCTGTTATTTTATTATGAAGTCAAAGATGATGAAAACAAGGCTTGAAAACTTGCACTGGAAGGCAGTTTAAAAGTACTATGAGTTTATTTATGGGGAAGGTGCTTGTGAATCAAATTTTGGGAAATTAAGCAGTAGTTGTAAAAGCAAAAATTTAGTTAGATGGGTAACATACTGTGTATTATTTATCTTCCTGGGGTTTTCCTTGTTAATTTACTTTGGTAGAGTTTACTTTAAATTATGGAACTCTTTGTTGGCAACAGTCTTGTGTTTGCTGATGGTAGAATTGCTAGGAATTACTTTTCTCTGTCACATTGGGATAACAGATCAACTATTTTCAGCTAGGGGTCTGAAGTCTGAGCTTTGTTACTCTGAACCTTAGTGAACAATACACATTAAAATTCTGCCTGCTAAGTATGTGCTGCTAGGTTTGCACTGAGTTAAAAATCAGTAAGGCACCAGGAATAAAAGTCTCAGTGAAGATTGGTAACATTTGGAGAGATTCTATGGTGGTAATTAAACATTTTGTGAACTAGAATGAAATATAAAAAGTGGCAAAACTCAATAGTGTGTCTTTCTAAGAGAAATCAAAGTAAAATTGCATTTAAGTGAAATGCTGCAAGTCTCATATGGTGTATTTAAACTTTGAAGACTTTTCAGCATGAATTTCCAATTTTTGATATTGGAAAAGGTTGGTTTCATTGTTGTTATCAAAGCAGATCTCAGAGTTGCTTTATTTGTATTTTATCACATTGTTTGAAAGTTGGTAGAATTTGTTATCTAAGATCTTTCCAAAGGAAAATGTCTTAGTTGTATTTGTGTGATGTTTTCTTAGAAAGCACACTGGATTTTTTTGTATAAGATAAGCAGCATTTCCCAGAGTTACTCATCTTGAAAGTGCAGTTGAAGTATTTTTAACTTCATTTATCACCAATAAGTAAAAATTAAAATCTGTGTTTTACAGTTTCTAGATGGAGACGCTGATTGTTGTAGAATATTGGGTTTTTTGGAAGCAAAAGAGGCGGTGAATGTGTCAGCCCCGTCGTAGCCTGAGGGGTTTTCTTCAGCAGTTTCAGAAAAAAACAATTCTAGTAAAAGTGCACAGAAATAGGCAAACTCGATGGCTAATTTGAATTCTTAYTATATGTTTTGTAGGCTTTTTAGTTTAAAAACAAGAAATTAAGTTCATTTTAAAGTAAGCAAGGCAAGCAATATCATCTGGTAAAAATAAAGTTATTGAGAAGGCACATATGTCAAAAGGCCACAGTTTAAAAGATTGAAAAATAAATAAAATAAAAAAAATCTGAATATAAGGGGAAATTTTAACAACATTTTGCAAGCTGACAGTATCTCTATTTGCAAAAACATGTGTCCTGCCCTCTCTTCCAGTTAACGTTGTCGTGAAAGTGAGATGAAGCCAAAAGTGTATTGGATATAAGGAGTTCAGTGGGGATAGGAAGAGTTTGTTAGCAATTACTGCAAGTTTCATAAGTAAAATTTAAAAAGCWAGTAATAGTCTGTGGCCATTTGTCTGGATTCAAACCATACACAACTAAAGTGAATGGAAGCTTACAATTGATTTAAAGAGCAAATTTTATCCTTTATGGAGATGGGTTTAATGAACACATTTGGAGTAAAAGTGATCTCAAAAATCACCTGGGTTCCTGGCTAAATTTGGAAAACAGTTAAGAAAAAATAAGAATATGTTTCTGTTATTTCTGTGCAATGTTTGGGTGAAGAGGAAAGCTGATAAAATAATTTCAGTTGCAACAGAAACTAGGGAGAATGTTTTGAATGTTTTTGTATGTGTAGAACAGTGCTGTAGGAGGTTTTATTTTATAATCTAAAACATGAATATACAGTGGTATTTTTCACACTTAAATATTGGTAAAGCTTAAAAGGACTGGATTTAGTGATGTTTTTTTATATTCCTGGATGAGAAAGAGGGAAAAGGTGTATAGTTGCTCATGAAATTTTGATTGCCCTAGAATAATGTAGTAAGTGATTTGAATAGGAAGTTTGTAGTGCAAACTTTATGGCTTAGATAGAGTAAATGGAAAAATATGTATTTTAAGGTAGTCTTAAATACCACACATCCTTTTAAATGCTTACTTCTCATACAGGCTTCTACGTACAGTTTGGATGGGTGTCCTTAGAATGTTTTTTTGTCCCTGCAGACAAAGAAAGCAGTTATCATCCAGTGGAAWACAGTAGACAAAAGCATTCAACTTYGAACGTGGCAATAGGTCCTTTATTCTCCTGGAACTCTGAGCCCTGTGCTCAGCCTGAGTAGTTGTCTAAAAGAGAAGGAAATGTCAGCAGAGGATCAGGAAGGTGTTTTTGCCCTATGGTATATACTGAGGAACGCTCTCAGTTGAACAAAACATGACAAGTAAAACTGTTTATAGGTTAGTAGCTGATTCTCTCATCAGCGGGCCCAAGGACATCTCTCACACGTGGGCTRTAGGTGTCCTTACTTCTGTGCTTCTGCTTTGTAGCTATAGTGGCTACTCTCTTGATGCTTGGGAAAATGGTTCTTCTTTGCTTTTTTTCTGTTTTCCTCCTACTGTCTGGTTCTTATATGGCAAAATGGAATCTTCTTGATCTCCCTTAAGTATAAAAGTTTTGTGGAGGAGTCTACAGACCTTGAGTTCTCTGTGGAGATTGCACAGGACCTTTAGGCAACCAGTTCTTAACCACATTTGTTATGGAAAAGTATCTTCCTTACTCTTCCTAAAGGGAACTCTCCTTGACACTTCCAGGTCAGCTGAGTGTTGCTCTCTGACAAGTCTGAATTTCTTCACCAGTTAAACTTTGGACAAAAGAATATTTAAGAACTTTGTACAGGGTGTCTTGAATCCAAGTGGATGSTGATGCTGGAGTTAGGCTTTTTTTCGGTGTAGGCATTTGAAGCTGGTAACATAAGGGTGCTGCAACCACCCCTCTGGTTAAATTATTGTTGGACATTATTGTGATTTATAGTATTATTATGATTTTCCAATAAGGCCAGATTATCTGGCATCTGAAGGTGCCAGATGGAAACCAATGGAAAATGTCCCTTGTCCTCAATTCCGTGGGCACTTGTTAACATATGCTCAAAAAGTGTTTTAGTGCTGTGGTGCTTCATTTGTTTCATTTTATAGATCCTGGGTTTGGTCTCATGAAAGTTAAAAGCCTGTTACTGGCCACAGCTGGATGTATACTTCCTATTTGTAAATAGGAATATATTGTAGTGTTTTGATTTTTTTTTTTTTTTTTTGATAGTGGTGTAGTGGTGGAGCACTATTCCGTTAAAGTTGGTCCTGAAACTGGTTCCTTATAGTAAAAATTCTTTACCTACCTAAATTTCAGTTCACTTTAGTAAGTGATTTTTTCCCCCTAATGGCTCTGGTATATTTTGTATATATTTACATAATAAGTTTCCATTATATGTATCTGTAACTAGAGTACAGACTCAGTAATTACATATGAGGTAAAAGCTTTTGCCATCTGATTATGTGTAGCCAACTGAAGAAGGTTTGTTTTTTTTCAAAGTTTCAGTGTCACTTTTTTATTGTTTTAATGGCTTTATTAGATAAATGGTGTTTCTATTTGAGTTAATTTTTTGAGAGAACATTTAAAGATAAATATTCATCATTAACACCATATTAACATTTATTTGTCTTTAGTAAGATGATTCTGGCTTAAGGCGGTTTGTAATTCTTAGAAAAGCCYTTATAAACACTCTTTCCTTGAAGATGTTTCAAGTAGACAAGTGAACAAAAAAGGTTGTGGTTTTTATAGTTTTTTTTCCTCAGTCTGTCTGTTAATGATAATTTTAAAATGGTCTCTTGGAACAGTTTTAAAAGCAGCTCAAGTTGTCTGTTTATACTTTTTTTTACCCTACACTTTTATTATTCTCATGCCTTTTCTGTACAGAATAATTCTAAAGACTGTGAATAAAGTTAGGGAGCAGCACAGATACTGTATTTAGTAGCAGTTGAGACACTAGAAGGATATGTGTGGGGTTACTGTAACTTTTTTGTGTGTGTGTGTGCACTTTCCATTTTTCATAGAAATTGYAACTACCAGTTTAGTAAATGGAGAGGGGAAACACCAGATTCCTTGGCAGAAGCTGGAGAGATTGGTGCTTTAAGAAAAGTATCTGGAATTGCATATGTGCTTTTTCTTCTAAATGCCATTCCAGAGTCTCAASAATACTACTGTGAGCAAGCACAGCTTTGTGTTTAGCTCAGTTTAAGAGTCAKTACAGTTCAGTGAAGAAATTAAGACCTTTTAGATTCTGTAGAGTASTTGAAAAGAGAAAATCCAAGATGAAAGCTCAGAAGGGTCTGCAGTGAGACAGTAAGTGGTGGGGTTTGTGTTTAAATTTTTTTCTGGTTTTTTTTTTGGGGTTTATTATTGTTTTTATTTTTATTATTTTATTATTATAGCATGTATTTGCACAATGATAATTTACTTGGCTTGCCTAATCTAATAACCTGGTAGATTATCTAATTATTTAAGTCTGTCATTTACGTCCTTAATGTTTGCATACAAGTAAGCCTGGGTAGGAGGAAAGCAGAATCAGTTTTAAAGTTTACTGAGGGTCTTGTGACAATAGACTTTAGTTTTCCTTGTGGGCAAGAACTGAATTTGTTCAGTTCTCAGGTGATTAGCTGCACCAAATTCACTTCTGGGTGAGATGATGATACTTGTAATAATTCTATTATTAATGTCAGTATAGCAATATGTTTGATTAGCTGTGTAGCAGTAAATCTACAGTTGTGGCATATGGTCCTCCTCTGAAACAAACCAATAACTCTCAGGATCTCTGTTGAAAAAAAGGCTTCCAATTCGTAGGTTTGTTTCTGACTTGGAATTTTCTCCCACCTCCATCCAACCAAATGTCAGACAATTAAGAATGTTGGCTTTCTTAAAATGTTGTTAAAACACAGTATGGTAAGTAACTATTTACTGATCCCAATGCAATGAATTGGAATAGGACTGGATATAGGTATTTGTGTTCCTATGAAAAAACGAGCTGGCCACAACTTTTTAAATGGAAAAGCAAGAGATAGCGTAGGGGGATGTGAGGGTGTGCATATGTGTTGCAATTTCTATCTACAGAAAGAAACAGGTGTCTATTCAAATCAGAATGGTGTTTTTAAAATAAAAATTATACACAGAAGTCTTCTATGATGCTATGCTTGTAAGAATATCAGTTTGGTCAGATGTYGCTTCCTTTTTGCGGGACTTGGAGTAGCTTTTATGCAATGACTGTATTAATCCAAGAAATTAAGTAAAATAATAATTTTTCTGTTTGTGTGTCACTGTTTGTATAAATCATTAGTATTTGAATTTCATGGAGTATWACACATAAAAATTCTCTCTGACTACATTAAAAAATGTATTACTGATCATCTAAACTTTGGATAACAGAAATGAAATGTTAACACGACTTAAGTGTAATTTATGTCCTTAATATTCTAAACAGTTAAAACAGTCTGTGGAAAAAAAAAAGTTGTAAAAGGTTCTTTATACTGTAATTGTACTACATTGAAATTTCCTTTAAGTTTCTAGAAGACATTAAATACAATTATAACTTTTTGTAGGTTGGGCTCATGTGGTTTGTGCTCTATACATTCCCGAGGTGCAGTTTGCAAATGTTTCTACAATGGAGCCTATCGTGTTGCAGTCTGTTCCTCATGATCGTTACAATAAGGTATAATTCTATGTCTTTTTATATTTAATGTATTTATTTTAAAACTTCTGAGATTTTATATTATTAAACTACACTTCTTAGAATGCACTTTATATAAAATTCCTAAATGTCTGCAGTAATGCTGTAATTTTTCTGCAATGCCTTTATGATAAATTGAAGAATTAAGAAAGCTGTGTTATTAAATTAAGCTTTAAGGTTATCTGCCACGTCTTGTTAGTCTTTAGATTAGGGACTGTTTTGTTAATTGAAAATGCCATGATCTTTGAATAACAGTTTATTTTGAAAGGAATCTGAAACATTTTCTATAGGTTAAAATACTATTGCAGCTTATATGAGATTTCATTATTAATTACCACAAAGTTCTAGTGTTTTAAGTGTTGATATTAACATAAACATGTTTATAAGCTTTTCTTTTAGGACAGAGAGGTATGCTAATATATTAAGGCAAATWCTTTTGCCTTTGTAAACAACATTCACTTTAGTGGCATTATTTGCTTATAGGAGAACTGCTCATAAGTAATTGTCAGTGAGATGGAATGATTTATCAAGTGTGGTGAGATTTCAAATTAAAAAGCGCAAGAAGGCAGAGCAATAAACCAGTAGGTTGTTAGTGTTCTTTATTGACAGTTTATTTTTCTTATTTCACTTGTGTTACTTTCTCCTCGCTTAACTGCATTGGTTTTTGTATGTTCCCTTCTGCAGATGCAAACTGTCTGAATTTCTGATTAGTTGTGTTACATATTTTTCTTGTGTTGTTCTTTTAACCTCTAGCTTCCTTTTTTTACTTTATTTTATGGTAGTTTGTGGACAATGGAGTAATGTAGGAATAGACTGTGTTATAAAAAAGAGAAAGGAGAAAAAGGCATACATCCTCTTGTGTTCTTCCTACAGGGTGACCAGTCCCTGTTCAYGTTGCCTCTGTGACTTCTCACACCCCCCACATCCCCTTTCCAAGTTTCCATCTTTGAATTATGGGCTCCCCCTCAATGTTTCTAGCCTTTTTCCTTTTTTCTTTCTTTGGTCTTTTCTGTTTCTGTTTCTCCAGTTGCTGTCGGTACGTTTTGTCCGTCTTATTTACCAGTGTAGCTGAAAAACCAGGAGTGAAAGCCTACGTTTTTCTCAAGCTTTCTCATTACTGTCTGAGCATCTCTATTGGCATCTCACTGTTTGCTTCCCTCTGCATTGGCAAGAACATGCAACAACGAGATTCAGTACAGAGCTAATAAAATGTTTCTGCTTGGGCACAAAGCAGTAAAGATTTCCTATAACTGATGAGATTATTTCCTCTCTTGCCTCAACTCTGAGGAAGCAGAACATCTCCTTGAGTAGTAGTCAGTCATAATTTTTTTTTTAAATTGATAGTGGTTCTCCCTTAATGTCCTTCAAAAATTTCATGGAACACTTTGGATTTTGTTTTATCTTGCACCRTTTCCGTTGATGGTAATTGGATATTGGATGAGTAAATCCTTGTAACTTCAAAAAATGCACTCTGCATGTTTTATTATTATTATATTATTATTATATACTCTGCATATTTTATTATTGTTGACAAAAACCATTGTTTGTCTCTCTCTTTAGTCTTTATTAATTCCTTTTCATCATAACTAAAGTTTCTTCTTTCTCAAACAGTTTTTGTTCYAAATATATGACAATGCATTTGTGTTTTACTACTAAAATTCTAGTTTCCATTTTGTTGGTTTGTACTTACTGTGTTTTTCTTTCTCACTAGATAGTTATTAGCAGCATGCAGTTAATGTAGAGAGAGTTCCTGGTGTTATCCAGCTCTTAGTTCTCTGTGCTCTGGGCAGGTGTTCTGACTGAGGTCTATTTTCCATGTTAGCAGTCAGCCTAAAACTACTTTCATCAGGCCACTACAGTTTTTTGTGAAGTACAACGAGATCAGTGTCAGAAAAGCCAAAGTCTGGGGTCATACCCCTAGCCCGCAAATTACATTATTTTGGTTCTCTGTTTTTACAGAACTCGGATTTCACTGTCATTATTTGTCTTTTTGGGTCAGGGAGATAGTGGCTGTGGGTGTCAGAGGAATCCAAGGAATGGCTATACTGCGGTTGCTGCAGCAAACCTTCTGAAAGCAATCAAACTGCAGTGCCAGCAGCAGTCTAGTTGTGTCAGTACTGAATTTAGAGAAGTGTTGGCTGGCAGGGAACTTTCAGCTCTGGCTAAGTCTGTAGCTGCTGCTGAGTTTAGCACTGCTGTGGTTAAACTGCCATGGGTTCCCAAGTAGGCTATTCTTGAGCAATACCCCCCAAAACCAATAMAACTATTAGTTCCCTTTTCATGTAACTTGCAGTAATTTCACCTTCTACTCCTATTGCTGTTCAAGATAAATTGTGTTTATTTAAATTATACCTTTTTTAGATCAGAAACTTTGTAAAGCATTTCACTCTGACTTTATTAATTTGAGTAAAAATGGAAAGAAAAGCTAGTTTTTTGAGAAATAGGTATGACAAACAGTTCTTGAAACATTTGTTGCACATTGAGAACGAATGTTAATATGTAATTAGGAAAAAATGACTGGAGTTGTTTCTTTTCTTAGAGAGGCTTAGTGATAATTTCATTCTGTTTGTCAGTTCAGGTTGGAATAGGAGATTTTAAGTAAGATATTATTTCCTGTGAAGTTCTGAATAATTCTCTGTGCATGGCTGGATACATATAGAACACTAGCATATAGAATTGGGGGAAAATAGAGGCCAAAGAAAATTACCATGAGGGAGAAATTATACTGTAGTCTTTAAAGTAAATAATTTTTGAAGTTTTGCCAGGACTTAATACTTAATTTAATGTTAGGAGTTTTCCCTGTGCACTTGTTTGCACAGTATTATAATTATATTATTATGTAATTATAATACTGTGCAAATAGATCTATATTATATAAATATATCATAATATACAGTATTGCCAAGTACAGTAATCTTAAATGCAAGAAGAAATGCTGTAGATACCAAAGCATGGGGCTTTTCCATATAGAGATATTTGGCTGCTATTTCCCTGAACTTTGCCTGTTTCAGAGATAAAAACCATCACATTACAGAATGAATCCACTGAATGATTTGATTAATGAGTTAGCTATCAGGAAAGTTCTTCTTACATTGTTGCTTGCAAAAAAGAAATGGGCTATTAGTTGCTCTTCTTTTCAGAAATAGGTGTTCTTATTCCTTGGATGGTTATGYGTGGATAATATATATTTATTTTATGTCAGCTTCTTTTGTCTCTTTTAGGTTCATTTGAAACTATGTGATAATTTTATATAATTACTGCTTTTAGGAATGTCTTTTAAGAACTGATTTAAAGATAAGTGCATTTGGAGTTTCTTCATTTGCCTTGTAGTGRATGCAGTTGGCAAACTTTTCTTTCAGTACTTGCTGCAACAATGAGAAATTTCTGTACAATTCCTAGGTTTSATTTTGTGATCAGAGAATGCCATTTGGTAGCTGTTATGAGTAAACTATTTCTGAAATTACTTTTTGCCTTATCATTTTTTTTTGTCTCACCTTCCCTTCTATCTTTGCTTTTGCAAAGTAGGTTTRCACTTTGAATCTTTGGAAGTTGTGACAGCTGTGCAAAATATATATTTTGCCTTTTAAGGAAGTAAGATATTTGTTCTRTTTCTGAGTAAAATTTCCTTGCTGAATCAAAAGCTTTTGCTTCTTTTCCAGTGAATTTGGGAGAGTACTCTCTTCCCTTAAGAGCTTTGAAGAAGAGTGCAGCTGTAGGTGGTAGGACACAGTTTTAAACTTCCACATTTCAGAGGCTTCAGAGGTGTAGCATTTGTATGGATTTCCAAATACATGCAAGTCTTCCTTTGTGAAAGAAAGGCAAAGGTTTTCAGGCTTCTGGAATTGTTTGTGTGTCTAAGAGAAGGTATAAATACGAGAAGCTCAGCTGTAGAGAACTTACTGACTGTTGGAACCTTCTTTGTCCCTGTTTCACGTGGAATACTAGGAAACAGGTTTAATACTTCTCATGACTATTGCAGGAAAGTTCTTTGAGCTTCTTAAAATGAGTGGCCAGTCCACCATGTTGCATTTAAACTTGTTAATAATGTAGCTTGTAGTCATTTTTSAGTCATTTTACTGTAAATTGCTCTAAGAGGTCCCAAAATAGAGACCCTGCATGTAGGGTAAATACTGARAAATGGGAGTCTACATCTCTACTAAGTGGAATGCTTGTATTGCTTTTCTTCAGTGAGGAAAAAACGAAGAATTTGAAACAAAACTCTGAAAAAACCAGAAAGTAATTGGAGATTGAGTTTTATGGGGTTTATTGAACTCTCTGTTTATAGAGGTATCTTACTTTGAAGTTACTTACACTTAATATAGTGACTCAGATGAGGTTGMTAGATCATGACCTTGTTCATTCCTAAAATCTAAATGTGTCAGGTCATGGTATGGAAAGCTAAAAAGCAGCCAGTCTCAGACCCTGTCAAACAACTGAATTATCAGTGTTCACCACCTTGAGGTACAAAAGAAGCAAGGCAAAGAATTAAGTAGGATTATCCCCTTTCTGATCTTTTAAATGTTAGGTTATAGGGTATGATTTTAGGATATATTAGCTTTTAAAGTAGTGTGGAAACTGTACAAGAATAACTCTCCTACCTTCAAGTCTTGCATATTAACAAAAATGCTTTAGTTATCTGACACCTCCTGTTAAATGTTGTTCTTAAAACCTCTGTGACAGGCTGTTCTGATCTCAGAATTTCACTCATTTTCCTGTCTAAGACTGGTTTTGCATTATATATTTTTTAAAAAAAATTTCAGTGGTCTCCTGGTCCATTTTTTTCCACTATATTTTCTGCTACCCATGATTRATGTTGTTTGCATTTATTATTCTACTCACTCTCTGCCTCACTGAAAGGAGGTTGTGATAAAATTATTAGTCAATTAAAATAGAGACAATTGTATTTTTTGGCATAAAGAAGTTTCTCTTTTCTCATTAAGGATCTTATAATGAGGTTTCTACAGAGGTAGGAGTGTTCTTAATGTTTAATACTCAATAAAGTTCTCTCATATAAAGACAAACATTTAATCCACCTCAGTACTGGGTGATACTTTCATTAAGAATCTCTTCTAAAATTGTCAAATTTTACACATGAATGTGATATTATATAGAATCTCTCTAAATGCTCTTTCAGTAATTAGGACAGGAAAAAGTGAAAAGAGATTTAGTATTGCTTGATGTTTCTCCCTGGAATGCTGGTGAGAGATTGTAGTGATACTTTTATAGTAGTAAGCTTCTACACAGTATGTATCCATATTTATCAGCCACTTGTTTGAAAAAAGAAAAAGTATTGAATAGTGAGGAAGAATTTGGGTATTTAAAATTTCTTTCTTCTTTTTTTTACTAAGAATGTTTTTGAAAAGATTAAAAATTGCCATGGCATCCCAGTAAAAGAAATAAATAAATAGAAATGCTATGAAAATATTTCCAGGTACTAAATAGCTTGTTTTGGAGGTTGGAATGTATTTAGTATACTCATTCAAGCTTTTTACAGAAGGTTCTTAATTGATTTATTTACAAGATGTTTATAGGGCTGTCCAGGTCATACTGAAGTAGTCATCCAAATAATGCAGAGTTTGGTTAAACACCAATTTAATTAAAAGTAGCTAAGCATCATATGAATATTGAAACATGCTATGACACTTGGAAAATTCTTTGCACCAAATGTACAAATAAAATTTCAAGTTTGCAGGCTTTTTGTAATTGTGTATATATATATATGTGTGTGTGTGTGTGTGTGTGTGTATATACACACCATATGGCATATTACACCATTAGGCACTCAGTCTGATGTTTCTGAATTCCACAAATACAGGTTATATTAAATGAAAATGATTGAGACTTAAAAGGACATAAATGCAAACTTGAAAGCAAGGACAGTTGGGAAGCCTAATGCTATTAACCCTTGGCTGTTTAACCCTTTGGCTTGTTGACAATGGTGTGAARTGTAAGCAAATTAGTAATTGTACTGCCTTAACGTTGGTGAAGTGTTAGACAAATCCCAAGAGTCTACCAGGTGATCTCCTTTTGCTAACAAGCATGATTAGACTTTCATAAAGAATTTCTTAAACYAGCTTAGCAGCAAAATCCAGTAGTTCTCAGCCTAGGATCTCCTGTAACACAGAATTTGTTTGTATACTTCTTATCAAATTAAGTATTTTTTCTTTGATAGACATGCTATATTTGTGATGAACAAGGCAGAGAAAGTAAAGCAGCCACTGGTGCTTGTATGACATGTAATAAACATGGATGTCGACAAGCTTTTCACGTAACATGGTAAGTATATTTTATTATTTAATATCTCTGACGTTCCAGAAAGAATTCACACAGTGTAATGAATAAGCTCCTTATTTAGTACATCTTTTGAGTAAAGAAATACAGCAAAGTGGTTTGTTTTTATAATAGTGTTTACCAACAATATGGCAGTGGCAGCATAGATTTTGCTGCGAGCTGCAGAACCTGTGTGATAATACTCCCTTGGGTAGTATTAAATGGTGTGTACTCCTGTGAATAAGTATAGGGGAGTTTGGAGTTTTTTTTGTCTTAGCTTATTTTTCTTAGAGGATGTTTAATAGGATATGGGAGTATGAGGACATTGTWTTTTAGTATTGCCTGCTAACTGATTTTGATGTATACTTTTGGTAAATCAGTGGGAAAATTACTGAGCTGTCTGTAAAAAGACTCACCCTTTCCAGTATGGATTTCCAAACATTTGGGAGTAACTCACTTCACTGGTTTTATCTAAATGATACTGATCATCCTGGACTATTCAGATTTCATGTGTTACTGCTGGAGGAAAAAAAGCTGTGTCCTCCGCCATCTGATTCATTCCACTTTAAGATATTTAGTTTTCCTTGCATTCAGGAGATGCTGTTTCACTTTATGGACTTCTAAAAGAGGCTGGATAATTAGATTAAACCACATGCAACAGGTAAAAGGAAACAAAAAGAGTTCCACTCCAAAATTTGCAGGCATTATTTGTTTCTTCAATTCCAGCAGGAGTTATTTTACAGTAGCGGGCAGATTTATCTAGRCTGTCTAGCTACATAATCTGTGGATTTACCTGTTTTATGACTGCCCCAGTATGCTGCTTCATGACCAGTTAAATGTATTTTCTTCAGTGTACCCAAGTGATAATTTGTATGTCTTGTGGAGATCTTGAAGGGTTTATTCCATTGTTTTGCTGCAGATAATCTTTGTAACTCTTCATTTTTTTAAATTGCTTGACTACTTTGCAGGTTTTATTCTTTCATAAGCATCTGATTTTTCATTAGATGTGATCAATGTCAAGTTTCTTTTTATGGTGAAAATGGATTGTATTCCTCAAAGCATGCATACCATGTAAAGGGATTACTTACAGATGTGAAAAAGTGTGTACATCCAAGTCTTGTATGAAAAGGTCTCTTTCCTTTCAAATACTTGGGTACATACAAGAGTCCTTTTCATCTTCTTACTTTATTCCAAAACCCTGAATGCTGTGAAGAGCATGAGACTTTAGGTTGAAAATTAAAACAGCTATCTTGCCACTTTTTAGAATGTTTTGGTTCAAAAACATGGTGTATACTACAAAATGATATCTAGTTGGAGAGTGGTAGTATGACTGGAGATAATTAGAGATTTCTGTAATATTAAAAAAAAATGGAAGAAAAATTTGAAGACTACCAGAAATCCAGGACAAGGTGTTTCAAATTGGGATTATCAGAATGATTGTCTAATGAAAAATGAGCCTGAGTGCATGTTTTTTTTGTAAGAGAAGCTTAGAAACAATACATCTTTGCTTAAAGACATCCTCTTAATTATTTTTTTYTAGTTGATATCAGCTGTAGTAGGTTTGCATGTATGTAGTATTTCTGGGTTTTCCAAGAACATATTTTTAAAAATCTGTAAAAATGAACCACATTATATAATCTTATTTAATTTAAATACTCCCATGTATATTTTGACTGTAACACTGCATTATTATGGTGTCTTGATTTGAAAGACATGTGTCTGCCGAGGAAGGAGAGTATGACCCCCCCCCTCCCTCCGAATTATTATAACTTTGGAATTAAGAGTCTGTCAGGCAAGGATATGTGAAAAGGAATAACAGTTCTTTACTAGTCTGTGTGTGTATAACAAACAAACAAAAACAACGGCAGCAACAACAAACCAAAGGACGAACCAAAGGACGAACCAAAGGACGAGCCAGCCGGCAGCCCCAGTGAGCGCTCGGTCCCGCCTCGCTCGCTCTTCAGGCTTTCCCCGTGGGTGCAGTTCCGGGCCCGGCCGGCAGGGGCGCTGCTGGCTCCTGCTGGGGGCGCTGTGCTCAGCTCGGGGAGCATGGCGCGGTAATGGCGGCTTGGYCCAGGCGGGAAGGGATGGAAGAGAGGCTTTGCTTTACAGACCCCTTGGGGCAATCGATCCTGGTGCTCCAGCGGGACCCTCGGGAGCAGCGAGCTGGAACGGCAGGGACGGGCACAGTCCTGGAGTGGTAGATGAGATTATTAGGAAACTTAATCCACAAACACCAGAGGTTTATGTCCAAAAAGGARACAGAGGAGTCCTTTTACTTTATTCGAATAAAGGGAGAGGCCATGGGGCATTCCTCTGGGATCTCTCTAATTTTTGGAGGACGCAGCATCCTTTTTATCCTAATTTCCCGGCCACATTTCTCTTCTCTCTTTCCTCATTGGCTGAGGTACTTTAAAGATACAGACTGCCCAGAATGCCTGATTACCAAGAGATTCCCCTCTAATGTATAACCCCCCATTTCAATTTTTAATTCTTATGGAATTTAGGGGTGTTTCTTCTCCATTGTTTCTTTCACCTTCCAATGTCTAATTTCATTTATCAGCAAACCTAAAGTTTATTTGTAAAAGCAAATACCTTTTTCCATTCATCAATCAGTGGAGCCCTTCCCATTGTTTCTTTTATTTCCCAGTGCTAGTTTAATCTACTAGCAGACCCACGGCTTGTTTGTAAAGACAAATCCACTATTCCTCTCAATATGTATCAAAACTCCGCAGCTGTAGCTGGAACCGCGGCGATGTCTGGGCAGGCAGRGGCTGTGGGGCTGCAGTSTAGCAAAAACCGAGGAGTAGTGGCAGAGAAGATGGGCGGGCGGCAGGGCAGTGGCACCGGCCTCCCGAGCAGGGCGGGGAGCGACCCTCTCGGGGCAGGGATGGGGAGAGTGGCTCAGGGTTTCCCCTGAGCATTACCAGATGGGAAGGGTTCCCTGTTGGGTGAGGTGGGGTGCCAGCACGGGCCCAGTGCAGCAGCTGCTCCTGTGAGCTCCGCTCACGGCAGAAGAAACGCAGTAGGAGATTGAACCCCGCAGTGGTGGCGAATTCTCCCCACAGCGACTGCAGCCTCTCCCCTCCCTGTGCCGACAGCTCTAGGGAGCTGGCAGCTGCCCCAGCCCCCTTTACCCCAGCCCCCTTCTCTGCTATCTCTGCCCTTCCCAGAGAAACCCTCAGGTAAGAGAAGCGCAGCCAGGTGCCCTCCTCCCCCGAGTTTGGCAACTTCTTTTTTCCCCTCTTAAGTACCCAGTCGTTGTTGTCTCCTAGCAACATATGGGAGAAGATTCCCTAAGGGAAAGAAACAAAAGGAAAAATCCTAAACTCTGACGTGGGAATGAAAATTATATGGAAAAATATAACAATATTTGGTTTGTCWATATCTAAGTTGGTTTTGATAAAGAAAATATATCAACATTACAAATGGTGAAAAGCAAAATTGTTTTGTAAAAATTAYACTAGAATAAGGTAATAATTAGTCTAGTCAATGCAACTTGTAATTGTTGATCTTTTTAAAGAGATTGGCCTGCCACAGTATTTTAAACTAGTAARTACAGTTTGATTTACTATGTAATTCAAGTTAGATTGAAAAAAAACACAGTAATTTTCATGACGAGTCAGAGACGCATGCATGCAAGTTCTGAAAAAACTCTTCTTTGGAACCGTAGTATGGTTTTGTTAAAAGCTGTTCTTTCCTTAGATAATTTTTTTGCTTGAATTTGAGCTAAGAGTCATTGTAGAGTGCTTYGTTTATTTATTTGTGCAAGTAGCTGCATAGTAAATGTAGATGTGCTAGCTGTAAGCTTGTGTGAGTGGCTTAAAGATTCTGACAAAAGGCAACAGGCCAAAATATGAATAATATATGTTTTTCCCTGGGCTGCAAAGGTTGGTTGTGTGTTCTTATGCCACTGGAAGTTATTTGTGTGGAAATCTCTTACTAATTGCAGATAYAAGGAACCATATGTTATCAGCTGTGATATTGTGGTACAAAATGGTGTAAAATGGCTTTCCTTGAATGTTGTCTGGTTTATTTTCAGTGCACAGTTTGCAGGACTTCTTTGTGAAGAGGAAGGCAATGGTGCAGATAATGTCCAATACTGCGGCTACTGTAAATACCATTTTAATAAACTGGTATGTATTTATTGAATTCCATAAAATGTTACTGACTTATTTCTTTTCTTAGTTGCCATTAGCATTAGAAATAATATTTTCATGTAGTTCAAAAAGTCGGTTGTATTTCATTAAAACAATGTTTTAATCACAGTTACAGAAGTGCTAGCTGGAAATGTTTTTATAAGTGGTTACTTCATAGATGTGTGGGTTTTTCCCCTCTGCCAGAAATAGCATGCACATTTAGTGGGTTTTTTTATTGAGTTCCTGGAATGTTTTCTTTTGCTATTTGTTTAGGTGCCTTCTAGGAATTCAGTCCATTTTGGAATAAACTAGAAAATACTACTTCTAGAGAATAAAGAAGCACTCCATATTTTTCTGCTTCTATAACTCTTCTGCCCAACCTCTTTTGTTCTGTCTCTCACTGTGTAGCCAGTGAGTATTCCCTTCTTGTAGGTTCTCTGAAATACAACCTTAAGGAAGTGACTTGAGGTTTGATTTTTAAAAAACAAGAAAAGAAAAACATTGAAATTTCTCAGTTAATGCAGTAGGTTTTGGATCAGACCTCTGGAGTYTTTCCTTTCACTTTTTAATACTTTGACAGTTCTAGGTATCTGTTTCTATGTACATGTGCGAGTGTGTGGACTTGAGGGGCCTACTGATGTTTAAGAAATGTTATTTATTAATACTAAAATATGCAGACGTATGTTCAAATATGCTTGTAAGTATAGTTTAATGTSCAGATTACTTTTCACTGCTGAAAAAGTTGAATACTTGGTGTGACTTTTAGGTTGCAGCGGGGTAAAAACACAGGGCCAGTCAACAATTTAGTTTCTAGAAGATTAGCTTGGTGAGGTTAGTTTTGTGCTTTTGTGAATACTGATGAATTTGCTTCATAATGCAGATAAATCAGGGCTTTCTAGGCCCTTGCTAAGCTAAGATTTTTTTTTTTTTTACTATTTTGAGCTAAGTATTTGCAAAAAAAGTGAAAACGGTCTCTTATTTAGTGGCAAAGGCAAACCTTTACACTGTTATGCCTTTGATTTGAATGTCGCAGTGCTGCTGTGATTGAGAACAGGTATGTTTATTTAAAACCCAAGTTTTATGATAAAGACATAACTCTATATTTGACATACAATTAGTTAGCTTTCCATTACAAAGCTGTAGTGGTAAGAACAGTAAAGACTGGCAAGACTGTTTTAAGTGTTTCAGTTTTTATTTAGGATTGTTGTGGCTGTTAATGCCTGGTAAATACAGGTGCTTAGTATTTACTGCTGAAGACGGTGGGTGTTCTATATCTACTATTCCACTGAAAACTGGTTGACAAAAGAGTGGCCTGAAGTGTCTTTAAATACTTCCTCAGTTACAAGAAAACCAACATTTAAGAACACTGGCCTAGCATAAAGTATTTGCAGTCCTGAACTAGGTTCTCAGACATTACAGAAATACAGGCAATTACATCTGCCACTTATAATCACGGACATAACTGTAGCATTCTTTATCCTGGTTTTTAATCCATTTTAATGAAAATATACCAGACAGATCRCTTGAATAATAAATAAATCATGAAGTCACCTTACAATGCATTTCAAGCATGTGTCGGGGCATTACTGCGGTTTCATGTGATGCTCATTTGAGCAGCATCTTTTTTGTTTTATGTTATGAAAACTTGAAAATGTGTCTAGCATCTTTTAACCTTTAAAAAGTGGCATATTTCATTCCTCTGTGGAAAGCATATCTTGCAAATTTGTGGGAGGTGTAAAAGTTGATACAGGGACAGGCTTTTTTCCTGGTATATATTCAGTAGTCTTGTGAATTTTAGTGTCAGTAATTAGTCAGCATTCCAGTAACTGAAGCACTGAAGTTTTTTTCCTCAAGCAATAAAGCATCTTGTCAGTGGAAATGCTTTATACTTTTTATTTATTCAAATGGTTCCTTTTCTCTGTCCATAAATATATTTTCTCTTTTTAGAAAAAGAGCAAACGGGGATCTAATAGGTCATATGATCAAAGTTTAAGTGATTCTTCCTCTCACTCTCAGGATAAACATCATGAGAAGGAGAAAAAAGTAAGTGGATTTGTCGTTGCTAATTATGTGGCACATCTGCTTAAAAGTAGCCCTTTCTGATAAATTTAATTTTGGCTGAAAAGCGTGAAGAAAATCTTGTACTGAAGCACTGAATAGTAAATAACATGTGATAAACCACAGGTACTGGCATCCAATTAGGAAACCTCTTCAGGTGCATTTGTACATGCACTTCTCTATTTCTGTTTGCATTCCATTTTGTGATACTGAAACATATCCATTGGGAAGGCTGTTCCATGCAATTTACTTTGCTTTAATTTCCTGTTAGATCTTTTCTTTTATCCCCTTTGTGACTACACAAAGAAGAAAACCAGCAGTAGACATTTTAGCAACTGTGTGGATAAWCACGTGCATCTAATTCCTTATGTTTCAACCTGTTATATCTTCTTCTCATCAAAGAACTGACATCCCTTCTTGACACRTTTTACTGGTGCCAGTGGTCAAGCCCACTGTGCTGGCAAAATACCTTCTTACTCACCTGGGAAATCTTGCTGTGAGGATACAAAGAACATAACTGCTGCTTTCTAATGTCACCATACTCTTTTAATGATCTGATTTTGCATATTATTAAAAAATAATTTCAAATCTATGATGATTACTATTTTTAGGTTTTTATTACTGCGTCATTAACAGTTGTCTGTAGGAAATTTGTCATCTAAATTCAACAGAGGGTGATAACAGACACAATAATGCAAATATGCGTTGGCACTTTTTTTAGGCCTCTTAAGAATACATATAAAACTGCTCACTAGCACATGTGCTTGTACAAATAGCTTAATAGGATTTTGTGTGGATGTGGGTAAACTTAGTTTTACATTATTAAAGTCATTACATAAAAATTGGAATAAAAGAATCTTTTGATCAAATGTGTGTTATACAAAAGAACTATATTTATAGAAACAGGAAATTGAATAGCAAATGTCAGTCTTTAGACTCTTAGTCTCCTTAATATTTGATTTGGATTTTAAGATCCCTTCCATTTTGGATGGATATTGATTGCCAGTTGTTCTTGGAGAATCTTAGAAAAAATCTAATCTTTAGACTTGTTTAATGGTGTATGTGAATCATTCCGTCTTTATCTGGTAATGCAGAAAAGAATGTGCAGTGTGATGCAGTTGTACCTCTAAATCTAAATTTAGGGCTAAAATAATAAAAGTATGGGGTATTGGCAGGCTTCCTTTTTCTTAGTAACATGTTGGTAGAATAACCAATTTTGAATGACACACTACAGAATTAGCTGCATGTTAAACCCTTATTAATATTTGCCATATTTTTTCTTAGTTTTTCACTACTGTCATATTTTAGGTCATGTTTTATCAAAGTACATGCATGAATTTTTACTCACATTGACAAAACTTGTAAGTTGGTGGGTTTGTGGTTTTTCTTTTATTTTGGGTTTTACTTTTTGTTTTTCTTAAATGAATTTGACTGAAGATACTATGCTTCCCAGGTCATACGTGTGTAATCTACCATGTACTCTTGGAGGGACTTTCAAACTGAGTGTGTTCAGTCAATGGTGTCAGCTGTTTTTTCGGCTCATGCTGTGTATTTGATAAACTGTATTAAATATCTTGGAGGAGTAGGGCATTTTTTTAGGGTGACTTTCCTTATTTCCTCTTCTGTAAATCACGTGAGAATCTAGGTTTTTGTCATATGATAGCARATATTTATATCTTTCTTCGCAGATACAGTAGTGTTTGTGTGGCTTCCAAATCCCTCTCAAGACTACTGTAGTTTCTGCTGTATCTTTCATCTTCATTCTTTGGAAATCTGGATAATCTGATCTGTAGGCATCATTAAAGCTTTCTGTTTTGCCCAGCAGTAGCTGTATGAGTTGTGGTTTGGAACCACTTTTCTTGCTAAGACCTCAAAAGCTGTCCATTTGTGCATGTGAGATATTGCACTGCAGTAAGAAGCAGTTGGTCTGAAAATGTTAATATAGGTAACTGTCATTTACAAACAGGCTCAGCTGAAAGCCTGTGTTTCCCTTCCATAGTGTACTTAGTCTCTTCTGGGCATGCTGCCAACAAAATTGGTAACTTATATGTAAAGGTATAATAATAAACAAAACCTGGACAGTTCTAACAAAACCTTAGGTATGATTTAATTTTCATGATGATGTTGAAGCTACAGAATAAATAGCTTCATTATATTCTGATTACTACTGCCTAAGCATTGTTAGTTTCTGTGGCAGAGATGCTATTTAGAAATGATTTAGTGATGAGACTGTGTCCCTTCTAAAGAGGATTGGTAGTATGTCACTTGACATTCCATTATAATATCCCTTTTCTTCAGGGCCCAGGCACTTACTCAGGCTTTCTTGGGAAAACTTAGGCCACCATGAGGCTGTGGAAGAATGCCTTGCTTTAATGTTACCGGCAGTCTTATATTTGGAAGGACTAAAGAAGGAACTAAACATATCTGGAATTGACCTTTGTATAATGAAAATATTTTTTTGCCACTAACATGAAAATTAGGCAACATTAGCAGCTTTATATGTTTATGACTTCTGAAAAATGTGAATATATTATGTAGTAATTAACTACTGTATAGCAGCTGAATTACACAGATGCCTTTTCTACTAGAAGTGCTTTRGTCTGAGCTGAGCAGGAAGAGAGAATTTAAAACTCTGCTGTAGTGGCTCATATAATATAAATTAAACAAAAATGGGCCCATGACTGAAGACTGCAGATGTCTAGGAAGTGATTGAAGAGGCAAAAAGCCTAAAATAGTAACAAAGGGCCTCTTGTCACTATCGCAGAAGTTGGAGAGCATCAGAGGAGAACCTGAAATGCAGGGGCCACGATAAGTGTCCTAAATACTGAGCTACTAATGCATTGTGGGCATCTTTTTGCTGCTTGTATTGTTCTTAAAGAAACATTACAGCTTTTCTGATTCTGTGGGTACAAACTCGAACACCTCAGACCAGGTTGTGGCAGTGTGTCACACTCGCTGTGTTCCACTGTAGCTGGGAGTTTGGCTGTTAGGCCCGTGGGAGGGGAAGATTTAAACCATGTTTCTGCATTGAGAGYTCCCACAGGCTGTGTGTGGTTTGGAACTGGGTTTGGAGCTGCCCAGACTTCGCCTGTGTGCTGTGCAGGAGACTGTGCTCATGTGTCAGGGCAGTGAATATCGTTTGGGAGAAAGGTGCTGGATGCTTTTKAATGAGTTTAATGCGCTGTGTGAGCTGTTTCAAGGCGCGTTGTAAACGCTCAGATCAAGTGTTCCTGGGGCATTTCCTCCCTGTCTGAACAACTGACTGGGAAAAGGTAAAATGGAACTGCTATGCATCACAGAAGATTCTGTGGTAAAAATAGGATCAGATTGCAGGTTTTTGGGTTACCATTCAGGGCATAAGCAGTAGTTTCTGTTTTCTCTTGAAAAACAGCAACAAA
Source organism: Cardinalis cardinalis (assembly GCA_014549065.1). Classification (NCBI taxonomy): domain Eukaryota; kingdom Metazoa; phylum Chordata; class Aves; order Passeriformes; family Cardinalidae; genus Cardinalis; species Cardinalis cardinalis. Next base: position 653,457 of record JACDOX010000009.1, on the reverse strand, counting down.
AAAATATTGGTTTAGTCCCAAGGAGTCACCTTATAGTGCTATATAGAGTRTTTTAAAGGTGATTCTAATTGTGTCATTCCTCTATGAATTGCCTCATTTCATAAACTGAATGATGCTACTTGAACATTGGGGGTTTTATGTAACTTTTTAGGGGAAAACAGCTCCAAACTCATCTCAATAATGTAGTATCCCACTGCATTTTTATTAAATTTGTAAATTTTGTTAATCAGTTCAATTTATTTGACTGTTTAATCCTTTCAACTGGTCTTGATGTCTGAAGCAAAATTGTAAGAATGTTAAAGATAACTAGAAGAAAAGTGGTTTACAACCACTTTGAAATTATTTCAATTTTAGTAATTGAAGTAATACTAGATAAATACTATTTGAATAAGAACTGTGTGGTATAGATGCAAAGGGTGATTTGTAGCTGTGTTAACTCACTCCAAATTCTGTTCAGTCAGAGGGAAAGAAGCATGCCTCTGAAACACCTCTAAAAGCTGATCAATACATATAAACCATGTGTATTTCAGTGTATGGACACACTAATATCTATCTAAGATGCAGAACCCAGTTCCTGTTTCCTAAAACTGAATTTTTGGGTTCCATGGGTTTGAAAAGAGAGTTGTTTTCATCGTTCCGTCTTTACTGTTGTTGCCAGTGAATAGTGTGTCTCTTTCTGGACACCTGTTCTGTATTGACTTCCATAGGAGTGTAGTCTTTTTTAATACATCTCTTCATGTCAAATTCTGTTGGAAGTGTAACTGTTCGGGAATACTGACAGCATGTGGCTGTGTAAACAAAATTTCATCAGAAAGCTACTCTGTCTGAGTGTATTTAGTAATAGATATTTTTATCTGCAGGATTAAGAGGAAAGGTGGCAGTCTGGTTTGACTTGTTGCTCACTAAAATTCTCTGTCAACTTGTGCAGTGTTCTGTGTATACAACTGTCATCCTGATAATCAACTGCATGACATTTACTGGAGCTGGCACCAGCACAATGATCTCTTGTTGAGATCAAGAAAAAATACTTAAGAATATAAGCTCATTTTAATTTATATTTTCTTTTATTTTAGTAAGAGAAGAAGTAGGAACTTCCTGTCTCAATTCTCAGGATTATAATGGAATTACTGGTTTGACTCCCTCATATTTTTTAACCTTACAAGAACACATATATATATATTACTGAAAAAAGAGTAATGCTTTTAGTATACATTAGCACAGCAAACACCTCAGTAGCATTAAGCTTGTCAGCTAGGATTAGTTAATTATTACAAGATCAAAATGACAGGCTTACCACCTCAGGTATACCTAAAAACTAGTCTGCAAGATGTAGAATTTTGTAAGGCTGCTTAGGTTACAACTGTCTTTTTCCATCTCAAAGTGCACATTTTAGTCTTTTTCTTYTACTGTGAAGGAAAATAAAACTCCCAGCCAGCAGCTCACCGTCACACAGCTACTTGCTCATTCTCCTCCYGTATGGGATGGGGGAGAGAATCAGAAGGGTAAAAGTGAAAAAACTTGTGGGCTGACATAAAGACAGTTTAAAAGRTAAAGCAGAAATTGTGCATGCAAGCAAAGCAAAACAAGGAATTMATTCACCACTTCCCATGGGCAGGCAGGTGTTCKGGCATCCCCAGGAATGCAGGGCTCCATTAGTTGTAACTGTTACTTGGGAAGACAAATGCTATCACTCTGAACAKCCCACCTTGCTATTCTTCCCTGATGTTTATATACTGAGTGTGATGTCCTATGGTGTGGCATATCTCTGGTCATTTAGGATCAGCTTTCCTGGCTGTGTCCCTTCCCAGGTTCTGGTGCACCTCCAGCCCACACACTGGTGGGGTGAGAAGCAGAAAAGGCCTTGGCCCTGTATAAGGGCTGCTCAGCAAAAATGAAAACATTCCTGTGTTATCAACACTGTTCTCAGCACAAATCCAAAACACAGCCCCACACCAACTAGATGAAGTAAATTAACTCTATACCATTCAAAACCAGCATGATTTCAATTCTATAGCTGTTACTATGAGAGATGCAGAARTAAAAGGTGCTTTGAAATTTCTTTTTCTTGGCTTTGGATTCTGGATTAATACAAGATTACCAGTACTTTGTAACAGTTTCTAGAAGGTGATGTTGWTACTTTTTTATGAAGTTGTATATTTCACCCATACCATATGCAGTTAAAGATGATCTGTGATGTTAAGCTGACTGAGACARGAAAATTGAATGGATTCCTTCTGTATGCCATTCTGCTTGCCTATTTCATGATATGTATGTGACAGGTATCTTTAGGTTACCTTGTAGACAGTGGAACATTTCACAGTATGTAACATAATATGTAATTAAAACTTGTGATTTTTATAGGAATGAATGAAGGTGAGCACTGACAATACATAGTTGCATTGGTTTAGTTAATCTTGCCCCATTTTTGAAGTTAGAAAGTGCTACTCAAGTGTTTGGCACTGCATATCCATTACTGACAATTAATACTAAACTACAAATAACAGAAGCAGTGTCTTTTAGTGTTAAATAGCAAAGGACTAGCTCATTCTGGATAAGTGTTAGTAGTCTTGCACCTCATAGAAGCTTTGGATGGCATTTTTRTTATTGATTCTTGAGTCTTTTTACCATTGACAGTTAAAGTTATGACCATTACTCATTTAAGTGAGGCTTTTGAGTATTTAAGTAATTGAATCGAGGGTGGTTCTTAAAAACAAGTGTTAYGCTTAGAGCTGTATGTATATGAATAATACTGGCAGTAGTGTCCTACTTCTCCCTCTAAACTATCTCTTGCCTGTATCCTTTTATTACTGTGACTGCAGCAGCAGTGCTGCTGCACTGTATTTTTCTGCTGTGGGTTCTACTGTTTAAAATGCTAGCTAGATGGATGCCTGCTATGAAAATAAAATATATTAGGATTTGAGTTTGAAACTTGRGGATTGTGGTCATCTTTCATTCTGCAATTATTAATATGGTTATATTGCTAATAGCTACTAGTCCTACATAAGAGGCCAAGCAGATCTGGCCTCTTATTTAGGATGAGCAAGAACTAAGCACAGCTTTCCATTGGGGATGCTAGTTGTAATGTGACAGCTCAGGATTTACAGTGTTTAGTGACACAAAGTGCAGAAAATCTATAAATGACAAAAGAACTGATATGAGTGCTTTGTGCTAATAGAGCATTCTGATACATTAACATTATTTGAGGACGTCCAACAGCAGCTGAAAAATGAGGGATTTAGGCAGTCAGATGATTTTGCTTAATTATCAATAAGAAAAGTAGATTTTAAAATGTTGTTGAGGTTTAAAAACTTGGAACAGCCAACGGTAGTGGAGGATAAGGACTTCTGTAATAGAGAAGGCATAAAAATGCAGTAATTCAAGGTCAACCCAAGCAGTTTGATTTTGAAGGAGTAAGCACTGGTGGTTGCTGATGGTGGTGTGCATGTGTTTTAGCTCTTCCAAAAGAGAAATTAGTCTCCTGTTCCCTGAACTCATGAGATCTTGCTTCTCTGTTCTGCATCTGTCTATGCCTGTTACTGTCCATCTTYCATGTTCTTCACAAAACTAATGTAGCTCACTAAAACAACAGAAAACTCTACACTTGTTTTTTTGTTGCTGCTGTTCAGCAGTTTGAGCAGGGCAGATGGGAGGTCTGACACTAAGCACTCTGAGAAAGGTGAGAGTGGAGTCAGAAAACCTTTTTCTTCTTTTGTAACAGTGAACTGTTAAATGCCCAACTTTGGAATGTATTTATTTTAATCAAATAAACTCCTGTAGAAACCCCTTTCAAGAGGGCTATGCATTCCTGAGACAAAAATGAATTGCAAATAGGTGTAAATACCTTTAATGAGTTAAATGATACTTCCATGTGGAAATGTTATGAATTATTAATACCATTTAAAGGAAAAGCTGAACTCATTTATTTCTTGTGCATTAGAAGAAATTCTGGTTTGTTAGAAGTGAACTATTTATTGTTCACTTGTGTTATTCATTTTTTCCAAACATTGAAGTCCAAAGTTTGAAAAGATACATTTTATCATATCTCTTCTGCTGGTAATAGATCACAGCTAAAATGTAGTTACACTTGCATCCTTAATTTGATATTTTGATGAGATGCTGGTCTTTTTCACTGGTCTGACAAATGTTTCTCTGAAAGTAAGTTAAAGAAAATGAATGAGCAAGTGTTGATCTTTAGAGTGATAAAACAAGTAAATGAGCTAAAAAATGAAGAATTGGAACCAAAGTGTATTTGTGAAGTCATATTATGTAATAATTTTGTAGATTGAGTCTTTGTGGGAGAAACGGGAACAATCAGAATGTATTTCCTTCCCCTTCTTCATTCCCCTACCCCCTGCTCTACAAGGAAGCAATGCACAGCAGGTGCTGTAGAATTCCAGAAATTTTGCACCATATTTGTTATCTAGCAGCATGTAGCTGCTGGAGTTAAGATGGGGTTACATAATTTTTTAGATAAGAAACAAAAGCCAAAAAGTAGATCCCTGGTGAGAAATAAAGCTTTCTGATTAATCATGATGTGTGAACTCGAGGCATTCTCTATTGGTATTTGGCTGCACCATAAATCTGTGCTCTTCAGTTTGTTCAGGACCAGCATTGTTACAGGTGCTCACCCAAGGGCTGCATGGCAATCATGCCTTATTTTTCTTACAGTAAGAAAGATTTCAGGAGTTGCCTGAATCTGGTCTTGTGAACCAAGATTAAAGTTCCCTTTGTCAATTTTGTTGTTGGCCCTTTATTTTCTCATATGTTCTTCCTTGGAATTGTTTCTTCTGCTAAATCTTGGTTTTACAGAATGTACAGATGGCATTTATCAGCTCTGCACAGGAGTTTAGAACATCTGAACTCATTCCTAAGTATGTAAATGGGATATGTGTGTTCTGCCTGCCTTTAATGCTCCCTTAGCTTTCATTCACTGGCAATATTATTTTCAGTCCATGTTAAGAGTAATTTCTGTCCTTTATTTTCCTTACAGTAAAGCTTGTAAAAGATTAGACATTTGATATCATTACCTTCCTTAGAATGGGGGACTCTCATGTGGTTTTATGGATGAATGTTTATGTTGGTGAGGTGCTGCTACCTTTTTTTGGAGTTTTTTTAGAGCTGTGACTGAATAGAGATCTTAAAAAAGTGAAGCATGCAGAGTTCTCCATTGGGAGCTAACAGTTTCYTGGTTTTGTGGCAGTAGGGAAGATGGCTAGTTTGTGTGGCCTTTGAGACAGACTTGATTGAAAGCTGTCATATTTGTTAAATATTGTGGGAATTCATGTCCCTCTGTTAATCCTTTTTTGAATTCCAAACTGGATATTTCAGAACTCTTCTTATAGTTTTTTGCATCTTTGTGGTAGAAGAGGATGCAACTGCAAGAAGTCATTTTGTAGGAGCTATGTCTCTTCAGCAGTCTCAGCAGCTTGTTGAAATTTTTATTCTTATCAGTGTAAAAGCTGAGCRTTTCTTTCAGAGATTTTCCTGCACWGTTCTCCAGTTCTTTGATGTTGTATGCATTTGAAGTCAATTCACATTCAGAAGTAACGCTTCTCAACTTTCCTTGGGAAGAAAAAAGATAATAAAAGAAAAAAAGGAAAAAATTGTGAGAGGAGATATAACCTAAAAGAGGGAGGAAATGTAGAGTTAAGGACAGAAGATGTCTTGTGACTGAGATATTTGGATGCAGAAGGCCTTAGAATGGGTTACCCCTGCAGTGGCTTTCAGTGGAAAGCTGTAACCTTGGTAGGCTGTCCTGGCAAACTTTGTCTTGGTGGTTTGGATCTGGGGAAGGAATTTGATGTGTTTGCTGATGCTTCACTTTACAGAAATCAAGTATATTCTTTCCWGACACTGAGTTGTTTATGCCCTCTTCCTTCCTGCTGTTCTTGTGTCCCTTGTCCTTCCTGACACCTCCTTATGTGTAGGGACTGCTGTTGATTTMATTGTGTTACAAAATGTAATTTGAAGTCCTCCAAAGTGTTCCTTTGGTCAGAATTTTATTTTTCTTTGCCTTTTAGATGAAATTAACATGGGAAGTAAAAGAACACTAGAAAAGTCAACAGAAAAGATTGTAAAACATGTTAATTTAAAAGTTTTCTTATTGTTTACTGTTATTGTTGTGAAGTTTCATCCTAAAGTGTATTAAAGTCATTGCCCCTTGGCTCCAAAATTATAAATAAAAAAATTCTTTAGGATKATTTGAATTTCCCAATAGAATGATAAAAGCCAAAGAAACTCAGGCACTGGTTAGCCATTCCATAGCTTCCTTCTTGAAGCTTGTCTGGAGTTCAATGAAATTGTTACTCARGTTTTTCTAAACACATCCACTGATGATGTAGTAAGTTTGGTACCTTAGCACTGGTGAAAGTCTTTTATATCAGCAATGAATAACATGGCAGTCTTGGTGTAGATGCTTCTGTTTTGCCTTGATTCCTGCTTGCTTTTCTGTTAGTGTGCGTAGCACTTTGGGGACTGTTACATTTAAGATGTTACTGAAAGGACTGTGCAGTGCATTTGAATCCTTCCTCTCCATAGTAGGTTTTTTTWTTGCTTTCTAATATGTTTTCCAGGTACAAAAAGAGACAAACAAACAATCTCTCCTTGAGAAAAACACAAAAGAAAACAAACACAACCTCCCTGATCTAAAGCTCCTTCAACAAGCCTATATTAGGTTTAAAAAATTTAAAACCTACTTTGTGGTGTATGCCATTGTAGTTATGACACCTACTCACCTTATTATGAAGGGAAAAACTCCATATTTCTATCCATATGGCAGAGTGGAAAAAAACCCCCCAAGTTCACTTGAGTGTGTAAAACCCCCAGACCTAGAAATGCCTGTCACCTTTTTAAAGTGTACTTGTCTTTGTGTTTTAAGAAGTGTACAAGGATTAAAAGGACTTTATGTGTTGTATCTGGCAAGTATAATTCTTCATAGTATCTTGGTGCTGATAGTTTTTTTACTTGATGTATTAACTTTCTTGGTTAAACTGTATTTCAATTCCTGGCAAAATTACTTTAGTTAAATGGATTTGGGCTGGTTACAAACAAGGTGATCTCTAAGTCAGTCACCTGGTATTTACAGTTCGTAAAGGTAGAAATAAAAGTGTTTTGCTTTCAGCTTTGCATCTAGGTTGTCAGTTAACCAATTTTACTTTRCTGGAGAACTTAAAAATTAATTCTTTTACAGTCTCAGGCTGATTCCATGAAATAAGTTTCTGATATTTCTTCCATTGTGACAGAAATAGAAAGGTGAYACTTGGTCATACCTGAATAGAGCATGCACATATTGCATCTTGTCCTGGTGCTTGGTGAGAGTGGTTGGGCAGTCGCTGTTGAACAAATGATGTTCTTTTGAAAATTTGGACAATCATTTTGATACAGAAAGATCAGCATGGGTAGTTTTTAAGATTCAGAACAGTTACTGAGTTTTCATATGGCTATTTAGACTTACACATCTTAGCAAGCTTCTCARTGGGGTTTTTGAACCCCTTGTGTCAATCCACATGGTTTCATGTTTTTTACTAGCTCTCTGTAGAAGCAGTCTGAACAAATAGCTGTGCATTGTGCTGTTCTGCAGAGTTTTGTGTTAGTTCACAAAAATTCCACAAATACATAATTAAAGAAATTAAATACTTGAGTGCCACTAGCTTTAAGTAACTTTCTTTCCCAGCTGCAGTTTCTTTGCATCTTCTGACACTGACTGTCTAAGGAAACCATATTACATTGCTAAGAAAAAATGACTTGTTTATGATTAGACTGGAAAAAATACTGAACTTCTGTGTTCTAAGTTTAATTGTTAGTTTTGTCRGACTCGCTGTTTTTGTAAAGTATTTGTCTAAACTATTCAAACAAGTATAATTTATGTCTGATTCTGTAATCCTCCAAAAATTGATTTCTGCCAGTATGAAAGACTTCTGTTATACTATAAAGGCTCTGGGATAAGAAGTTATTTTCTCTCCGTTGGCACAATTTTATTCACACTGCCAATGCTTCATTCATGTTTAAGAAATAAAAATTAAAAAACTGATTACATTCTCAGCTCTTTTAGGAAGCACATTTGATTTGTATAGCTTTGATATTTTATTCAGTTTACCATGGAAAATACTTATTTAGTCTGCAAAATGTATGTCCCCTTTTTGGAAATGAAATCTAAATCAGATTTCCCATTCTTATGCATGGAGATGTCAGTAGGGGAGCCAAAGCTAAAACCTTGCATTAATTTACATTAGTATCCCAACAAAAAATACTGTGCAGGTGCGGAGATGCAGGTAGATAGAAATCTTTGATGAAAAATGAACGAAGATCTTTGAAACACAAGCCATGTCTCTGTTTTTAGTTCAGATTCTTTTGTTGATTAAGTGATTATTGTAAAGATGGGTTATACTAACAACAGTGCATTCATAAATGCTGGTTATTATTGAACAATTTCAGTTGATGCACTTTGAAAACAAATATAAATACTTGATTTACTTTATAAAATTACATTATAAAACATTCATAGCATTAATGTGTTTTCCAAATAGCACAGGACATTATTGCCATATCTCTTCAGTTTTGATAACACCTGATGCAATATAGATTGGGTTATGTTAAAGATGAAGCTGACAATAGTTTTTATTGTCTTTTACAACTTACAGAAATATAAAGAGAAAGATAAACACAAGCAAAAATACAAGAAGCAGTCGGAGTCCTCCCCATCTTTGGTTCCATCTCTTACTGTAACTACAGAAAAAGTAAGTCAATGTGTTTTTTCTCTTCCACTTCAGTTACTTATGTCAAAATTTCATGATGTAATCATTCCACTATATATACAGGAGCTTTATAGTGGTATAAATTCTATAGTTATCAAGCACTCTTGGTATTTTTTCCTGTAATGTAAAATCCTAAAATACTTGAAGGTTTTCATATGGAGAAAGGCTTAGAGTTTTGTACTTAAATTTGGATTTAGGTGCCAGTGATACTCCAGTAAATTTTCCTTAACTGAGGTATATTTAACAACTTGAGAAGTTTTAGGAAGTCTTTCCTTCAAAATTCACTTTTGTATGCTGAGCTGACACTGAACCTGTAAGCATTTAAAACTGGTAGTTATGAAATTACAGCTCACGCTTCATACACTTATAATTTGCCTTATTAGCAGGTTAGGTTCTGTTATGTTCTCTGACCTTCCCTTTCTATTGATGTGTTAGAAAATACCTAATTCCAGCAGCAACATACAGGGTTAAATAATGACAGTTCTCACTTTTGCTATCCACGAATAAAATGACACTAATGTTGGTGTTACAGAGTGGGCAGTACTGTTGAGAAATGGGTTTTCTGATTTCAGAGTTGGAAAGAATGTGTCCCATTCATGAGGAGATGTTTGACATCAGAGTCAGGGAATCATGGTTTGAGYTGAACTGTGCTTAATATACACAGATCACTCTGAGGCTTGTGTTAACTGTGTGTGGTTTGGTTGCTGAGGTGTTGCATTCAACAAATACGTGTTTGCATGTGGTACACCAAGACCTCATCAGGACTGGCTGAAACAATTGAAATACCAACTTTCTCTGGTCTCTGGAAGTATTCTCTCAACTAGTGGTATCAATTTTCAAGAATAATCTCCAARAAAGTTAGATTTTTTTATGCTTTGCATATTTCTTCTCCATTGTAAGATTATTAACTTGAGAATTCGTAACTGCTAACATACCATTATTAGGAGCTCACACTTCTGTTGAGAGTCTTGTTTCTTGTTCGGCTGTATTCTGTTTGTGTCAAGTGAGACTTAGTAGTCAGTGCTTTTCTGAAACTCTCAATAACTCTTTGTTAAAAAAAATAGAAAAAGAGGTAGAATCAATTTACCACTTTGCTGGTTTGATTTAAGAGCAATTAGAGATTGCAATCAGCGAGTGTGACAGTTTCTGTGGAAATTAGGTTGTAGTATTGACTGGTCCACACAACTGGTTATTTMATTTTATTAATTTGCCCTTAACATACTCCTTATGAGTCTGAGACAACTTCTAAAATTCATAGCCTGTAAGAGAGGCTTTGTGCGAACTTGTATGGAAACTTCTTTAAATTTTACAACCTTCGTTTAGTTTTTATACTGTGTATGATCTTACCTTTCTTGAATTACATCCCTCTTGTACTTTATCTAATCATCACAAGTTTTTACAAGAAGTTATATTATTGTGTCTTTCTGTAAAAGGTAAAAAAATATATAGAAATATTGATTGTCTTTTGCATCCTGCCTATGGGAATTTGCTTTTAATGCCAAAGACACAGTTGGATTCTGGTTTTCTGCTAAGCTTATTTCTAATTGCTTTGTCTTCCCTATCTTTTTCCTAATTACAAGGCTTACTGCTATGGATAGTCATAAGGATGAGCTTGGGCAAACAATAAAGTGAACAGAAAATCTCTAATTCTAGAACTTAAATTATAACTTCATTAAATGCAAACAGAAAATTAATTCTGGAATTTGAATGTAGTCGTGCCCTTTTAGGTTGGTTTTTTTTTTTAAATTTAATCTTTTGCATGTGGATTTCCTTTACCTAACCTGTTTACTTTGTTTATTGACATTTTTTATAGTTGTTCAAATCATCAAGAAAATTGGTGTTCAGCTTTTTATTGGTGTTTTTATTGGGAAATTTGTGTTCAGAGGTTCCTAAGTGTGATTATGTATTTTTAAAAAGTATCTACTGGATATATAGAAGTGATTTTTTTTTTTGCTGTGGCTAGTTCCTTCAGTTAATTTTTTTCCTAAGTCCTTTTAACACCATTTACAGGAATTTGCTTTTCTAGGTTATAAACTTGTAATGTGTTCCTCAAAACCTTGAAATTTTACTAATGAAACAAGCTTTATTTTTTTCTAAGATGAATATTTGGTTCAGAATATTGCATTAATGTATTCTTTTTATATGTCCTTTTACCTGGAGTTGCTAGAATTGTTTTGAACCTGATCTCTATTTCACAGCAGTCTTTCTTTGTCTTGAATGCATGACTTTATTGTGATATGTAATCACTTCTGCTACTGTAATGTTCCTGTGGAGGAAACTGAAATTTGAAATGAAATTTGTTTTTTCTTTTTAAAGATGTTAAACCTTTGTAAATCCAGTTTTGATGACCATTTATGCCGTATAGAAATAGTGTCCCAATATTACCGGGTGGGACGTGCCTGGGCTCGTCTTGCCCTTGCTGCTTGGCCAGAGGCGACAGCTGTGGTGTTTCACCTCAGAGACACYCCTGGCTGCCTGTATGATGCAGCTAGGCACTGGAACAATTCCAGGCAGAGTAGAAACTCAGTTTACCTCTGGTGGAAAGCGTTCAGGCGACGGTGAAAAAGAAAAGGAGAGGATTCTGCGGAGGGTTTATATCCAGAGTTTATTCCAGGATGACAGACCTCTGAATCTTGTAACTGCTACACACAGAATCCCGACCGCGTGGTCTGAATGTCCTTTTAAGCCCAGGGGGAGTGGGGGGGAGAGGATAGGTGAGCCAGCAACCAGSTGGGAGGAGGGGAAGGCTCMAGGGATGAAGACACTTGGACAGGCCAATGRGCCCGGACCTGAGGGGCGTCTTTTGAGCTTCTGCCAACCGCACGAGGCCCCTGCTGGAATGTTAAGATTGATGGACAGCTCTTGGCAGGAGGGCAAAGGGGGAGGGGAAAGGAGAGATTGGCACACCGGGGGGGTTGGGGTAGGTGAAACAGGAAATGGCATCACACTGCAACAATGCAGGTGATGATTTAAAGCATGCTTTTATCTGGATGAGTGGTTTCTTTAGGTAGAATCGCGAAAGACTGYGCGATAAACTGAATTTACCTTCTGTTAGTGAGGTTGAATTGCCTGTTGGTTCTGCAGAATTTAATTGGAGAAATTTTACTGAGATTCCAGCCCCTGCTATTTTGAGAGGCACTTTTGTGCATCCGTGTAATGTCACAGCAAATGTTGTTCAGTCTGAATCAGTTAAGTTTGAAAAAGTTTGAAATAAGAAATTCCTGATTACTCTTTGATTAATGTATTAGCACTACATTTTTTCACTTTTGGGACATAGATATAGAATGTGTGAAGAAGAGCTACAATGACTTAGGAATTTGAATTCTTTCCTGCCTGTCTTCTTAGTTGGGAGGAGCCATCAGCCCCATATTTACTCTTGATAAAAAAATTCTGTCTCATGTTTTGAGCTTTGTCTCCTTCCAGCAGTGTGGGGAGTGAGAGTTGTGATCAGTTTGTCACTGGTTGCTCCTGCAGCTGCTTAAGGAGAAGAGTCCCCCCCCCCAGCTCCAGCATCCCTCCCATGGGAGACAGTCCTTCACAAACTCCTCCATCCTGAGTCCATCMCATGGGCTGCTCTTCTCCACTGACTGCTGCACTATGGATCACTTCTCCACAGGGTGCAGTCCTTCCTCCAGTGTGGATCCCCCGCAGGGTTACAAGTCTTATGAGGAAACCTGCTCCAGCATGGGCTYCTTTCTCCACAGGTCTCCAGGTCCTGCCAGGAGCCTGCTCCATGGGGTCACAGCCTCCTCTCAGGCATCCGCTTGCTCTGGTGCGGGTTTCTTCCATGGGCTGCAGGTCCCTCTCTGCATCCCCATGGGCTACAGGGGCACAGCTGCCTCACCATGGGATTCAGGGGAATCTGCTCTGGTGCCTGGAGCGCCTCCTCCTTCTCTTCCTTCACTGACCTTGATGTCTGCAGAGTTGATTCTCTCACGTGTTCTTGGTCCTTCTCTGGCCGTAGTTACATCTGCCCAATAACTCTTTTTTGTTTTTCCTTCTTCAGTGTTTTGTCACAAAGATGTTAGCACGATTTCTCATGGGCTCAGCCCTGGCCAGCGTTGGGTCAGTCCTGAAGCCAGCTGGAATTGCTGGGTCTGCTGGACATGGAGGATGCTGTGGCAGCTTCTCACAGAAGCCCCCCACTATAGCCCCCCTTCCCCCCCCCGCCCCCAAACCTGGCCATGCAAACCCAGAGTTRATTTTGGAGGTTTTTTGAGTTGCTTAGTTTTTGCTCAGGCTGTGCTCTTACCATCTGGCATTTTTGTGGAGAATTACCTGGAATTACCTGCTGTGGTCCTTCCCCTCTCTGTGCAAGGGTACTGATCTGTACAGAGCTAAAGGCCACTCAAACCTTGGCACGTACTATGTGTACCAAGACTGATTATTGCATGTTTACCATAAATCCCCAGAAGTTTTAAGACTTGCTGCAGATGGATGGTGTAGCTCTTCAGGGTGCACAGTGATGGATGGAGAATGTAAAAAATGACAGTAGCTCTCTGTGCTTAGGGTATATTTCATCATGTTTGTGTTGTGATTCTCTGAGTAAGCATGTAGATTTCAGTAYACCGTACAGCACCTTCTGAAACGCAAATAGCTGTGGGAGCAAAATTTTCCAAAGCAGAACTGTGTTGTGCATGCATATTCTTCAAAATCTGCCAGGAGTGGGATTCAGACTTGTAGTCAAACCAAATCACAGCGCAGTGTTTGCAAATTAATGCCTGCTTGTCATTGCCTGGCCTGGTATGCAAATAGATTGAATTATTTGCTTTCCTCAAAGCTTGTATATTTAGTTGTCTTCTGTCATTTGCAACTGAARAGTAAGGTTTGTGTAAATGTCTTATCTATTTTAGTAAAATATGGAAAACTTTGTACAGCTGCTATACAAAGCTTTCTGTAAAGATGAAGAAACATTCTGTTGTAGGCCTAAATTCAGCAAGCATCCCACTTGGGGCAGGGAAAATGTGTGTATGCTCAATTTTAAGAGGCATGTGTTTGTGTGGTCTTAATGGAGATAACTGTAGATACTATTTTAAATTCTATTCTGTAAAGAACTGAAAAACAGACAAGCTCTTTTTGAATTGATGAGTAGTTTCTAGGCTTGATCTATATATTTTTAAAGAAGCTGTTTTACTAGGTGTTTTGAGTATAAATAACAGTAGATTTTTTTTCTTTTTCCTGATTTTGCTTTAATTTTSTTTCTTATGTTATTAAAATTCTGTTACCACAATTCCACATTTTTTTCAATCATGTGAACAATAATATTCCCTTGAATGGTTTCCTAATATTGTGCATACAGTTTCCCTTCCCACCTAATTACTTTCTGTGAAGCCTCTTTTGATTATTGTTCGCTAATCGGAACAATTTTGATAAAATTTAACAGACAAATAATGGACCTAAAGATGAAAWTTTTGAAAGCCCTGTGGAGAGTGTATGAGTGTAGGAAAAGGGCTGGAAATCTTGAGGGTGGATAGGGGTTGAGGAAGAAATTTGCATTGGGAACTSAAGAGTGTTTTTGTACCTGTCAGAGAGTGGGTTTGAGGTAAGTGTCTCGGTCAGCTGTCTCATGTGTCTTCTTTACTTGGTGATTCTTAAGGAATTGGATGAATGGGGGATGGTTCACATGCCAGGGAACTGATTTTGGTTTGGTGTTGAAGCTATAAAGTCATAAAATTCCAAGTTCTTGGTTTTGACACCTTCAACAGTTCCACTGCTGATGGAACAACATTWCCAGTTTAACAAAAAAGGCATAAAATTGTATGTTCAGAAAAGCATTAAAAGTTTATTTTCTAATTTTTAAGCATAAAATAACAATATCCTATTTAAATAGACTATAAAGATTATACCCAGGAGATTTTATCATTTACCTCAGTGAAGTAAAAATTTCAATCAAAGCCGTTACGCATTTTTTTGCACAAAATGTTTTATGTACTTCAGTTGTTTGCTGAGAATCTTCAGACTTCAGCTGCTGTAATTCCTGCTCTTTCTAGTTACAGTAGTATTTGAACAGTTCTGTGTTTGTTTGAAAGAATGAGGTCCTTTAAACAGTTGTGAGAGTTTTTTGTGTGACTTGTTTCTTTAATTTCTTCTCTCTTTTAAAATGCCAGACATACACAAGCACTAGCAACAACTCCATGTCAGGCTCCTTGAAGCGGTTGGAAGATACCTCAGCTCGATTTACAAATGCAAATTTCCAGGAAGTTCCTACACATGTTTCAAGTGGAAAAGATTCTTCAGAGCCTAGAGGGTCAGAGAGCAAAGGGAAGAAATCTGCAGGTCACAGCTCAGGTCAGAGGGGAAGAAAGCCTGGTGCTGGAAGAAATCCAGGAACAACTGTGACTGCAGCTAGCCCTTTTCAGCAAGGTACTGATTGTTAAGCAGTAACACAACTTCTGTTTTGACATGAATTAGAAATTTTTTGTATGCAGAACTTGAAAAGTAGTTAATCTTTTATCCTCAATACTGAGAATGTTATTTCACTTTAGGGAAAAAGCCAACTTTTTTCAAGGTAAAAATGTTTGTTGCTATAACATGAAAAAGAATGTTGTACATTTTAAAAAGACAGAACTGTTGCTTTTGTTCAGACTGTTAAGGTTTTCTCCTTAACTGCAAACAGAAGTGTCTTTATGTGCCAGAACATTAGCCTGAGGTAAACTTTAATAGAAATTTGAGTCTAGATGTTTTTTAGTCAGTGCACTGGCTAAAGAACAGAACTGGACTACCTAATGCATAGGATGCATTGGCCCCTCAATAATTTTTCAAGATGCAGATATTGAAAGTATACCATTTCCTTCAGAGTGAAAGACCTTTCTACTTAATTGTTTTGTCATTGAAATATATGAACAAAAGGTGAGTATGTAAGGCTTATTTACCTTAGGTAGTACAAAATCTGTTACTTTTTGAGCTTGCTAAAACCCACTACATGCACTATGAACACTTCTTAAAAGCAAATTTTATTATGGCATCTTTATCAGAGTTGAAAAATGATCAAAAAAATTGAAAGGTTTTTTAAAATTCCTTAATTAATAAAACATGTTATTTGTAAACACAACACACTAGGTCTTCTGTAAAGTAATTTTTAGTAATTTTCACTGTGGTGTCTAGTAGTTGACTGTTTATGCTTTGTGATGGTCATTTTCCTTTTGAGTTTATTTATGCAGTGAGCATTTATAAATTTGTCTAGAACTCTTTCAATATTTCAGGTTTTTTTACTTGAAAGAAGAGGAGGGGTTTTTTGTTTAAATTCTCAAAACTTCGAAAATTGCCTTCTGGAATTCCTCGTTTAAAGAAAAATTTTACTGCACATTGCAAAATAGATTTTTCTTAGGTGCATGCATTTTCTTCTGGGCTGCATTAAGGGAAGTTGATATAACTTACTTAAAATACAAAAGAATGGTATTTAAATTCTTTTAGTTAACTGTATATATAATTTTATTTTAAATAAATTTTATTTTAAGTAGAATTCTTAACAATGTTGAGTGGAGTACTAATGATAAAACACTCATTTTTAAAGGACATAGGTTTTTTATACCTAATGTCATAGTTAGGAATATTTTCTTGATGTTTTTGTCATCAGTCTGAATTCTGTGAAACAGTACCCACAGACACCCACCTGTATAAAATCAGTGAATTTTAGTGCAAGTAGATGTTTGTGTTTCCCAAGAATGCTACGTTTTCTGCTTTGAATACAGTAATATAGTGATGAAATGACTGCATTCCAAGTACTGAAGAAGGAATGTAATTCTATTACACAGAAGATCTTTATGATTCTGTGACAGTGCTAAAGAAGTCTTAAAATGCCAATTTCATACACAGTTTTTCACTTTCTCTCTTTTATTTTTGAAAAATATGTCTTCTATGGAACTCCTCCTCAGCCAGGGAGAATTAAGCCCAATTGTTGTTGTTCCCTTGACCTGTGTCAGACTCTTGATTTTAGGTAGAATGGTAAGGAAGATTGCAGGCATAGTGTATATGTGATCATAGCGCATTTCTATCAGCTTTCTTTTTATATAGCTGTATGTTCAAAAAAACCTGCTCCAATTTGCACCAAGTGTTTGTTATGGCTTCAAAACATGATGGATGTTAAAGGTGCCTAAGCAACAAAATGGTTATTTTTCTTTTATTCATTTTTACCTTGTTTGTGCCCCAGATGCAAATTTCAATCTCAGACAGGAATCTGAGAATCATATCCAGCAAAGTGAAGATCAGCAGGAGAACCAATCCAATGAGTTATTTAAAGAATTCTTTAGCTCTTGGTAAAGCTTTTCATAAAGTCTTTCACATTAAATTTTTTTATTCTAAGATCATAATACTTCCCATTGGTTTTCATCAACTGCAGGGAAAAACATAATCGTACTTTCTCCTTTTAGGAAGCTTTTTGGGCACTCCTGGGAGCATAAAGTCATCTTCTGGAAGTTCAGTTCAGTCTCCCCAAGATTTTTTGAGTTTTACAGACACAGATCTGCGAAGTGACAGTTTCACACATTCTCAACAGGCTTCGTCAACCAAAGATGTACATAAAGGAGAGGCTGGGAGCCAAGAGGGTGGAGTCAATTGTTTCACTTCCTTAATTGGTCTCCCAACATCGTCAGCAGCTGTTCCCCAATCTAAAAACTTTGACAGCTCACCTGGAGACATAAGTAATTCAAGCCTTACTCCTACAGCATACAAACGAGCTCAGACTTCTGGACTAGAAGAAGAAACTGTAACAGAGAAGAAACGGAAAGGAAATAAGCAAAGTAAACATGGGCCTGGTAGACCTAAAGGAAATAAAAGTCAAGAAGGTCTTTCCCATCTTTCAGTTTCTTCTGCTTCCCCAACTTCATCTGTGGCATCTGCTGCAGGAAGTGTGACAAGCTCTGGTCTTCAAAAATCTCCAACTTTGCTCAGGAATGGAAGTTTACAAAGTCTTAGTGTTGGTTCATCTCCAGTGGGTTCAGGTAGGCATTCATTGGATTTATATTTCTACCTCGAAATATGTTTTTATTATTTTAACTATAATTCTGAGTATGCTTTTCAGGAACGTAGTATCATTTAAAATACTGTGAAAAATCACACTGGGGGAAAAAGAATTGTTGGAAAAGTAAGTTCTGTTCCATGTATAGGTGCCACTGTGCTGTAGGTGGACCTGTGTATTGACCTAGAGGCTTTATAAATGCAGGTTTTGAAGCTGTAGGGGGAAAAGTTGCATGTAAATAGGTTCTTTGAAAATTACATGTGACAGGTTCAGCTAAAAAAAAGAAAAGTGATAGTTAGTATTGACTTGATTGTCTGTGTGTTCTGTTACACAGAGAAAACAAAATTGATACTCAGATATGTCAGCTTTGCTGAATGTGTCCCTCAGTTTCATTTTCCCAATTTAGCTTAACTGAAAATCAGAATGTCTACATGGAGAATGACCAGTTTAAACATGTAAAATTATATTCTGAGTCTGGACTCCTGTGCAGCTGGATGACATTTTCATATTCTCTTGTGCTATTTAGCAATTGAAATTGGCTGGTTTGTTCTTCCTCTGTTCTAAATGTTATGCACATCTGGGGCTGTGAGAGGCTTTCTGTTTCCAGTAAACCTGTGTGTGGAATGGCCTGGCAGGATGCTCTTATCTATCAAAGTCTTTGTTGCTCTGAAGTTTCTTTCAAAGCTTTTGTGATGTAAAAAAACCAACAAATTACCTCACTTCTGAAACTTCAAAATTTTGTCCTTTTAAAATTTTTTTTTCTTAAATTTTCATTTTCTTAATTTTTCTGATTTGGGGAAGAGAGAAATGGAGCTTGAATACTTGCTTCTGGGGAGGGTTTTGTGCTATTTGTATTCACTCTATAAGCAAGAGATATTTTTAAAATATACATAGTTCAAGGGAAAAAAACCCTGTATTTCTTTCAGAACGAGGCAGGTACTTAAAAACTTGATGTCAAAGCCACATTGTTTTAAAGCAGTTAGATACAAATGATCATTTTTATTATGCATAATAATGGCAATAGCAGTAGCAGCTATATTAAAAAATACTTTTCCTATATTAAAATCAATGGAGAGAAATGGCATAGGACGAAACTTCATAGTTCACTATTTATCTTTCTGTTTAAAATACAGATATAAGAACATATTTACCTCTTACCTGTTAAGAACAGTGAGCATCTAACAGATTCGTATCAGTGTTCTGATTATTACAGTATGAACTTTCTTATTCCTTTATGATCTCTTTGAGGGGGATTATGTATTGCTGTTGGGGTAGGAGTTAGAAGTACTCCTAGTTGAGGTAGGAGATAGAAGTACTAGATCTTGGTTTGCAGTGAATGACCCACTTGTATTTATCATTTCCCTCTTATATTTATTGTAGAATATTCTGCTCTCGTCAGCTCCTTGAACAGGCCTTTCCCTGTTCAGGTCCATTCTTGCTTCCTTTGTTCTCTTCATTACTTCTCACTCTTCCATCTAGAAGATGCCAGTGATAATGTTAAAAAGTCTTTGTAAATAAATACATGGATGGAATTACTGTGTCTGGTTTATTACTTTTATCATGATATTCAACCTATAGTGTCACGTCTATTAAGTATACTTACATTCTTGGTGGCCAGCATTAGACCTGTCTTCTAAAACAGTGATATTTTCTGAGGATGCCAAAGAACATGGATATGAATAAATGAACAAACAAAATTCGTAAACAAAATCACCCTWACAAAACCAAGAAAACCCAGAGATACAAAAACAAATGGGATGTCTTTGAGCACAAGCTCTAAATTTGTCCAGAAACTTCTGCTTGAATCACGGCTTATTTTTGTAATGTACTCCTCTCCCTCATCTCCTGTTTTTCTTGCAGTTGTAGTGCTGCTCTCCTTGCTTCATCATAAGCATTCTTTGGTTTAGCAACCCAATAACCTACTTTACAACAATTTTTTGTGTTGCAATGAAGAAGGACATATGAGTGTTACCAGTATTATCAGAAACATGTATTTTCTCGGGAGTAATGTGCTGATGTTTCTCTTTTCAATGGGCCCACTACATTGTTGAGTAACAAGATCTGACAAATCAGTCTGAATTATTTGATCCAAGCTCACAGATAAGATTTTGTGCATGTGAATGTAGTGAGTGAAAAAACAGAGTACTCAACTCAAAAACTTTTTATTTCCTCTTGCTTGGAATTACCTTGATACCTCAAAGAAGCCGAATCAGGAATGATCTAGACCACACTAAACAAAGCTTCTGGGGCACTTTTGCAGGAATCTCCTCCTCTTTTTTTTAATAGTCTTCCTAACAGCAGCTATCTAAAGCTATAATTCTCTTTCAGTTTTCTGAAGAGTACTTGTTGAAATCCATAGAAATTRTGAAAAATATGACTTTACAGATGTGTGATAATTGTGCTCATAATTAATGTTCATATGAGATGAAGTGTGAAGGGAAGCTTATTTTAAAAGGTAACACAGATTCATCATGTGCTATTTATACATAATTAGATGTCTTCCCAAAAAGTTTTATTCAGAGCAAGTACATTCAGCTAATTTTGTAGAAATATTTGTCATTTCCAAAGTTATCCAGTCCAAAGGGCTTTTCTTTTCCTGCTTAATAACAGAAATGTTCCATGAATGTTGGTATAGTATAAGGACATATTATTAGAAGCTTTTACAACACCTACATTCAGGTTGTGTTTGCCATGCAACAGATCTGATGTGTTTACGGTTAAACTTAAATGTTCAATCTTCATGCTCTCTGTTATTTTTACTGAAATTTATTTATAACCTGGCAGAAAGCATTTTATGCATTACTTTATCACTGTATTCAAAGAAAAAAAAATAACTGTTAAAAAATGAAATAAAATTTAAATTGGTATGGTGATAGGGAATTTTTGCAGTAAATTAATACTTTACTAGTACCCTCTTTAAAAAAACCCCAACAAAGTTCTTTAGATATCAGCTCATTTACAAACCATACTTCTCTTTTTTTGAGAATTCACTAGCATTTTAAGTTTGTCATCTAAAAAGGCCTAAGTTGTTGGAGGAGTTATATAAAGCTAATAATGGTTCACCCTAAGTAGGGTTGGTCTTTGAGTGATTTCAGGATCTGAATCTTTTAATAGGGGAAAGTGTGTATTGATTTAATCTAAACTCAGCTATTTCACAGAGCTGTCTTAACTTTCCAAGTCAAAGCTGTCCAAGCTGTATTTTCAGGATTAAGTTCATTCTCACCATCCTTTTAGGGAATAATATTTTGAGATTTTTAGTGTAGTATTGTAAAAGCATTGAGAGCTTGTGTCCCTCAGCAACAGGAAAAAGAACATTTTATGCGATGTAMACTACCTTCTGAAATAATGTAGCAATGTAAAATGGAAAGAATCAAGTATCAGAAGTTATCTGAAATTTCTGTTTCATGGTAGATAAAGTTCTTGTGCAGTTGTCTTCCAAGTTCAGCATGGATACTTGCTGCTGGAATT
Source organism: Cardinalis cardinalis (assembly GCA_014549065.1). Lineage (NCBI taxonomy): Eukaryota > Metazoa > Chordata > Aves > Passeriformes > Cardinalidae > Cardinalis > Cardinalis cardinalis. The sequence goes on along the minus strand of JACDOX010000009.1, from coordinate 632,280 downwards.
TTTACAGTGCTTCAGGCACTTCTCTGTCTTTCCCAGTTCTGCTCTTGATTTCAAATGTACAACAGATTAGTATAGTTTCAACTTCTGTATCTAAGGCCTTCAGGGAATTATTTGCTTCAATATTTTAATTTTTGTAAAATAGATTTTATGCCATTATGTGTACTGTAAACCCTAAAAAAAGCTTATATATATTTTTTTTCTTTAAGAAGACTGGAAAAGATTAAATTATCAAGTGAGACTTGAAATGGTTAGCCCATTGTTTCAGCACCCTTACTGTGTCCATCTTCTGGAATTCCTTTGTTCTGATTGAGGTGAAATTAGAATTTGTCTTTCTACATTTTTATCTCTGCACTGTATATATTCTGCCCCTAGCCAGTCTTCAGTATGCTCTGGTTGGTAACACTGGACACTTTTTGGAATAAAAGACTCATCCAAACCCAGTATTGTATTTTATTAAAGCAGTATTTCAAATTCTGAGAAACTGCTAATGTGCCTGTTAACAGGCACAGATCCCTCTGAGTTGATCTTGTCTTGTGCAGTTAAGTTTCAGCTTTATATACAAGTTTGCTAAATGCTTCAGATAAGTTCCATGTATATTTTTTCTCCTTTCCCATCTGATTCAAGCAGTGCTGAAACCTTAGTCAGTGTTACACACATTATGCTGTGCAAGATCATGGTACTGCTAAGCTCATTGTTGCACTGATGACATAAGGGAACTCTGATTTTCAAAGTAGAAGAGTAACTTGAAATTATTCTCATTTGGATACAAAGTCCCTCATTACTTTTGTTCTTTTGTTGAATCTTCAGGACACTGTGTTTAAAGTTTGACTTAGTAGCTGAATCTTCTGGGAGAAAGAGTTTAGGAAAAATTATTCTGAAACAGTTTTTGCTATTATGTTTATCTACAGAGTGCACCAAAGCAGAAGTCTTGCTGTGTTAAAAAGCCAGTTTGTATTCAGAGGAGATAGAATATAAAGAAGAAATTGATACTAATTGATATTAATAGATACTAATGGCATTTAAGGACTGAGCAAATGGTGTAGAAAGCATACAAGGCGAAATCAATGCATGGAGAATTTCATTCTTCRTATTTAAAGCTGAATAGAAGTGATGTTGAGATTGGTGAATGGTGTACAAAATTAAAATGTTAAAATTGATGATTGTTGGTTTAGAAAACATGGACATGTTCATTAGGTAAGAGGGAGGAAATCACATGAGGAAGTAGTTTATGAAAATGGGGATTATCATGAAATCCATCTTAAAAGTTTTTAAGTAAAACAGTTGTTATCAGCAGCTACAGCCAGAAGTATTGACATTTCCTGATGATGAATACCTCGTACTTCCATGCTTTTAGACTATCAGTGTTAAATTTCAGTGAGTCTTTAAAACTCATGAAGTTATAAGAGAGACTGACAAGTAGTTAATGTTATGCAATTAGGATGTGTCTGCAGAAGAAAGAAAGATTTTAAGACGTGCAAAGTTGTAATGATTAGTGGTGGATATTGAGAGTTATAGAAAACAACTTATTGGACTGATTTTTTTTCTATCCTAATTTTTTAATAGAAGTGGCATAGTAGGTGTCTACATTTCAATTGATACAGCATGACATTTTAAATAAAGACTTGTAATGCTAGGAAGTCAGCAAATCCTTCCATTAACTGTAATTAATAGGTAAGTTTCAATTTTATTTTGAAATTTTTGAAATTTTATTTATAAATGTTCATAGCATTTTTAAACCAGTGTTTACTTCATTTTGTTATTTCCCCTTATGCTCAGTTGGTCAGAGCGTGATGCTCTTAACACCAAGGTCACAGCTTTGATCCTCAAGCCACCAAAGGGTTGGACTCAGCAGTCTTTGTGGGTCCCTTCCAATTCAGAATAGTCTGTGAAATCTATTGGAAAATGCTGCAATTTTTGAAAAAGTCTGGTTATGAGGGCAGGGTAAAATGAATCTCTTGGTCAGCAGTACAAACTAAGAGTTATGTTGGTAGAGCTGAAGTAGAAGATTATCTTAGAAAGATGGATATATATTTGCAGGATAACGATGGCCTTCTGGGGAAAGAAGGACTGTAGAGAAAAAGGATAAAGGTGACTAATCAGTTGTGTCTGAGTTTGCAGTGCTGAGCTGTGTTTAAAAAATATTTTAATGCATAAACAGCAAGCTAATGAGAAAGGCAGCTCTGCATTCAGAGTGTCTGGTCTTTGAATACTGTGTATGGTTCTGTGATTTGCTCTGTGTAAAAAAAAGAGCTACGAGAAGGATTCAGTGACTGGAAAAAGCACATTATTGGAGAATAGCTAAGGAGTGAGTTTATCAGACATGGATATCGTATGAGGAACTGAAAACTGGGACAATGATCCTTAACCTAACAAAGAAGTAAAACATCATCGAGTGAGAGAAAGTAATAGCTGAACAAATCTCAGTTTTGAAAATGTATTTTCTAGGAGATACGGTTTAGTCAAACATATTTATTTGATTTGCAAATGCTGGAAGTTCTAGAGCTAAGAAGTCAATGTGCTTGCTAAGATTCTTGTTTGGTCCTTACCTATGAATCTAATTCTGTGCTGTATTTTCTCTTTGATTTTTAAAGTAAAATGTTGCATGGTGTATAAGTTTAGCATATGAAATAGTTTATAACTGGGCAAATAATGCATTTCAAAATACAGCAGTTAGTAGTAAATTTTCAGGCAGCATGGGTCTGCTAGAATTAGTTCCCAGCATAGTATGTTCTATGCTTTTTTAGAGATTGAGAAGTTAAGTCATCTTTGCTGCTCGCTCTGAGGGTTCGGGGTGGTTTCTAAAAATGTATGTTGTAAAAAATGTGCTTGGATGTAATAAATAAGCATTCCTTCATTTAAAAGGCTGTGGGAAAAAATACTGAACAATGAAACTTCTAACAGAGATGTCTTTTAAAAACAGTTCTGAAAAACTTCTGAAAAATGATGGAAAACTGAACATTGTGATACTTTAGGGAGAAAAAAAGGCTATTATCATCACTGTGACAGTCATTTCAAGAAGGAATAGAAAAATTACATCACAATTAATTGAAATTACTCCATGCATGTTGCAGGTAGCAAAGTACTATATTTATGGTGCGAATTTCTTCCTAAAATATGCCTATGAATATGAAAGTTGAGAAGAGGCATATAATGATTGATATATTTAAAACATGCTTTTCAAAGAGTCTGAAGCTCTTTGATAGACTGAAATATCTTTAATATTAAAATATTTCAACTTATAAAAATGTTTAGAAGCAGGATTGTAATTATTATGCAAAAATAAGTACTCTTCCTGGTCAAGATTTTTTTGTAATTGTGTACTGGTAATTGCCGTTTTCTGGTTTCTTGGTTTTCAGTTTTGTTTGGGGGGGGGTTTTTTTTTTTTTTTTAAAGTTAATAGAAAAGTACAGTATAGTGTTTTTCATTTGATGGGCTGCTGAAAACAAGAAATGTTCAGCCTGTTCCACTCTTGAAGTGTCCAAGCTGCCTGACTTGCCATGGACGCAGTGTTTTGTGCATGAGCTGCAAGTCAGCTGCCCTGTGGGTGTTGCAAGACCAGAAACTCTTGGAAAATCACTTTGAAACAAAACTTGATTTAAAACTAGGCAAAGTTTTCCTTTCTCATAAAATTGTAAAGTTTTTGGTTTTGAGTGAAAACAGATGGGAGTGCTTTCTGAAGGGAAAAAATACTGGCCCAGGGAAGGGAAGCTCTAATAACTGGGATAGAGCTTCCATGTCAAGCTGCTTAGGCCTGCTAATATCAGAGAAGATCTTGGCAGCTGTGGAAAGTACATAACTAGTTAATTGTTGAATGAGAATGTGTTGGTCAGGTTAAAATAGAAACTTTTAAGATTTTATCTTTAAACTAGATTCCCAAATTATGGTGAGTCTGGGCATTAGCTTCTATTTAAATTTCAAAATATGTCATTATTTATTTATTTATTATACTCTGACAGTCAACAGCAAATAATATATTTAAATTACAAACTTGTAATACATTTTAGATGCTAAAAAACCTACAACAAAGTAAAAAAATATGAGAAAGGGAATTGTAAAGTGTATTTTCTTGACTTCCCTTTTAGGTCTTTCATTTAATAACAAAAATAAAGAAAATTTTGGTAGCTACTAATTATGGGAGAAAGACATAGTTCTAAACAGCTTAGCAAAAATATGTAAATATTTCTAAACTGTTTGAAATACTGGTTTTATTCAAGCTTTGTGAGTCTTCTACCCAAACATTAATTAAATAAAAAATACAAGAAATTCTGCAGGTCTAGATTTTTGCCCATACAGAATTATTTGTGGAACTAACATCTAAATACAAACTCTTGGAAACATAGTAAGTATCTTTGTGATTACACTGACTGTTTATTAGTTGTATCTGTACTGGCAGAGAAGAAAATGGACTGGGAATGGCTTAAAGGCTACTTAAGTTTCTGTGCTTACTACTTTCCAAATTTAGCTGTAAATCTGTTTTGTGTGGTAAGGGGAGGTTTTCAGAGAAGTTCATGACCTTTTTGTAAACTGCTTGCTTTTATATTGTATTTGACTCATAAGCCTACAAAGTGCCCTGTATATATTTGGAGTTAGGTTTGAACTCCTGATAAAAACTAACTTACTTTAGGCCTGGGTAATCTGCATAAACTGTGCTACATGAACGAGATCTGGCTGATAGCTTTGCTACTGTTGTTGTCTGCATAGGGAAGAAAATAAATTGCCTGCTTTTCGAGGGGCTGATGGTCTTTGCAGATACATGGAGTAAAAATATGTGGTATTATCATTATTACATTTAAAAAAATAAGGGCAGAAGGAGAAAAGGTACTGAAATTTCCAGGTTTGTGCTTAGATTATGTTAGTTCTTTAACTCTTATTATAAAACTAAGAATTATAATTTTAAATTGAGCAGGGGAGTAAGGAGACACTGTGAAGCAGTTAAGATTTCTATCCTATCAGATGTCTTTGTTGAAAAACTTGGTATTTGCTTTAGAAGTGTATCCCTTTTCTGAAGATCAAGGATATATTCCTTAATTGTGTTGCTGCTTGGAAAATAAAGTGAGATACAAGAGTTAGCTTACTTGTAACTGTTTAGTTCCCAGAACCTCCTTTAAAATGGCTTAACTTAAAAAAAGGACTTTCAAAATGGTATCAAATTAAGAGGGTTTTTTGTGTGTATACATGTATATATATTTTAAAATGAAAATATTCGTCTTCTTGAGTGTGAACATTTTTCAGCATCTGCAGTCAATTACTAGAGTATGGCATTCTTTGTAAGTCAAATGTGAGATAGCAATCAGTCTTTTAACTCCATAAAATCTGTTAAAGGTGACATGGGAACATAAAAAAGTGCATGTGGGGGAGGGTGGAGAAGAGGCTTGACTATAAAAGGAGCCAGTAGGATTTTTTACCCTTCCTTGAAAATTGTACTTTTCAGATCTTACAGACTTTCAAGTCTTTCAGAAATCAAATATATCTGAAAAATAAGTGATGTGTATGTGTTGATAGTTCTTGAAACTTTTTTGTCCTTCTGAAGATTGTCCAATTCATATAGTAAAATTTTTTTGTTGTTGTTGTCAGTCAGAGGTGACAACACTGCAGTCAGGTTTTTAAAATCAGAAGGAAGTGTACTTAGCATTTAAATTTTCCATTTATTTGATGTGAAGAGCTGCAGTACCAGAAGTTAAACTGACTGAAGCTTGTCTCAGGATTATATCTGGGGAGAGGCTGTGATGTCTAGCGATGTTGTTGATTATCATAATAATTTCTGCAATTCCCTTGCAAAGTTTCAAAAGAAAAGAAAAAAAATTAGAAATGCTAACATAATACAGGGGCATAAAAAAGACTAGTTACCTTAAAATAATTGAGTTTTTCAGTGAAAGATGTTGCTCAGGGACAAATCCATTAAGACTTAGAATAGAGAGATTCATGTGACACTCATATAGGATGATACATTCATATAGGAGCTATACTGCTTTTTAAAACAAATATAATAGGGCTAAGTGTCTGATTATCAGGTCCCTATGCTGCCTTCATATGTAAGTAATTTATTTTTTCCTCAATCAGGCTATATGGGTGTGATAGGACCAAGCACAGCAGCTTTCTGATCCTCCAGGTCGCCTGTGGTGCTGTAGTGTGTCACTTGGCCCAGTGCTGCAGCGCATGCACCCCTGCAGTTCTGGCTCTGTAGTGGAGCCTGTGCAGCCGAGAGGGCCCCTGGTGGCTCTGTGTGCATCAAGAAGTGTCCTTGGGGACAGTAAGTGACAGCGTGTCCCAGTGCCTTTGCCCTCTATGTTGTTCTGGTGCTGTACAAACATCAAGTGTACCTGCATGATCTGCATGTGCATCCATCTGAATGGGAGCTCATTTTTGATAAATCTCCCCAACATGATTAAAATGCAGAAAATTGGCAGCAGTAAGCCAACAATGTATTTCCAGAAGGTTACTCAAATAAAACTCTCTTTCAAGAATATTAGGCATACCTGAAAAGCTGTTGTAGGAAATTGGTATACAGGTATGCCATATACACAAAGTGTGCTGTTAAAATTCTTAGTAGGACAGTTCTTGCAAGAGCTTTTGTGCTCATAATGCAGGAAATAGTAAGTGAAACAAACTATTTTCTATTGTTAGAAAAGCTGCTTCTTATCTGATCCTGAATGTAAAGCCGTTTTTTGTCCATTTGAACCAAATTGGGATTTAACACCTAGTTTAGATGCAAACTCATTGCTTCATGTTGCTCTTTATGTACTTTTTATTCAGCTTTTAAATAGAAGTGTTCATGTTTCAGTGCCAGATTTGGTAGATATGTGAGAAGGCCATAAGTATAACAGGAAGAAAACTGTTCATTTTGACAGTGATTTAGCTTGCTGCATGTGTTTTTATGAGAGAGAATTTCATATCATGGTAGAAGGTTCAGAAAAGGGTCTTCACTAACCTAACTAACAGGAAAAAAGGGAAAATTTTGGTCATTAAAAAAGTGAGTGAGCATCTATGTTCTTTGGACCAGTATAGCTCTAGAAATCTGGATTGACAAGGGATTCATGGAAGCTGGTAATGGAATTGAAGAATATGAACATGCAACTGGGGCTTCTGCATGAGTAATCCTGTTAGATCCTATGTACTTGACTTGGTTTTATTTCTGATTGCCATTGTTTATTTGTTTTGAATATCTGTGAGATAAGAATGACTAGAGATTCCAAGTAAAATAAAAAAACCTCAATAGAGCCTCCCCCAGCAAACAAACAAAAAACCAAACACCAAACACACCCCTCATTCCTCCAAATGAAAACGTGGCTCATAAGCTGTCAATGTAGTTAGCTTTCACATAAGAATGTTAAATGCAAATTGTTGAGATTTGTTTTGTTTGAGTTTTTTCACTTTTTTTTTCCCCTTAAAGCATGATAACTGTCATGGACAAATGTCTAACCTGATGGATGTGGGGCTTGGTTACAGCAAATAACATCCTTCCTAGGGACAAAGTCACTAGCCTTTTTTTCTGTTGCAGAGAAGTGGTAAACTTAGAATGCAGCTTAAGGGTTTTTTTTGCATAACCAATTCCCTTAAAAACAAGTAATGAGCAGCCAGAGGGTGGTGGCTTGGATGTAGGTATTAATACTGAGTCATTTCAGAAATTGAAATGAATGAGCTGGAAGCATTAAACTTTTTTCTGAGCAGAATTGATTTTAAGGAGGAATAATTGTAAGGTTCTAAGTAAAGCAAACAACAGCAGCTGCTGTAAGGATTGGATGAAGAGAGGAAAGATTTAGCCAGGACTGAGAGGAAAGTGCAGGAGGCACCAGAGATGGCAAATAAAGGAAAACTATGAGAAGTGAAGTCCAGATATTATAGCATATATACACATACACACCCCCCCACCCCCCACCCCAAATATATATATATATGTAGTTACCATTCACTGTCCCTAACCTTTCTTGACACCTTAGCATGTTGAATTTCAATTTAGCTGTACATTGTAGCAGAAAACTGGGTGACTCGGAAGCGATACTTCAGCACGGGAGTCAGGAAAGACCTAGCTGCCAATAAAGGCAGTTACACAGGAACCAAGACAGTAGCTCTTTTTTCCTTCCAGAATAAAACACCTTTTTTCATCTGCCTTCTACTAATTTATGGAGTGTGGAAGGGAGTGGTGGTAGGGGAACAGTTCTCCTTCTGTTCTGTGGAGAGGCTTGGGGGGAGTCTAGAATTAGCTCCATCAGTCACAAGCAGGGCTGATCTAGTGTTGGCCCTTCCTTGTGTAATTGGATGAGGTCTGTGGTAGAACAGCTAGTGTTTTGTTAGCTCTTTAACTGCATCTCTTCCTCGTTTATCTATGAAGTGTTATCTTAGAGCAGTAAATTTTGCATTGGGACATATCTAGTCTATTCTGCTTGGAAACTTTCTCATACCTCTTGAGTGATGTTCGGGAATACATTGGGTGTGATGGCTTGGATTAGTGGTGGCCCCTGTTTGGTACAGTTTTAAAGAAACAAAAGCAAAAGGTATAGATAGCTTCAGCAGTCTAGGGCTGAGATTGTTGGAATACAATAAAAAATAAAGAAGAGGAAAGAAAAAATCCCACCACCACCCCAAGCTTCCTTCCAGATGTACCTAGTGGTTCCTTAAATTTGAAAGTGACTTTATTCAGTGTTGAGAGCAATGATGGATCAAAATGGCTGCGATTTCTTGTGCACAAAAAATTGAGCATAACTGGAGAGAATGGATACAATTATAATCAAATAAAGGCTGTGGAGAGTAGGTGTGGGTGAAATGATTCTGCACTTAAGAGTGGCAGACTGCAGTTGCATTGTGTCCTCTGCACCTGAGAAAGAATTTGTCTCTATAGTATAATGTGATTCCAGTCATATCAGCTCTGTGCATTTTAGTAATTTTTTTCCTTGTAAATTATGAGTGTATTTTTGTATTTTGTTAGTTCTCTGAAAACTGTTAAGAAGGTTGATTAAGATTATCAGTTTCATTTATTTCAGATTAATGCACTTCTGTCAAATATCATACAGAATTTTGTACATTGTATGTTTTTTCTGTACCACAAAATTTAAATCCCTGAACATTAGTATTTATGTTTTTTAGAGAACAGATTTTGTAAATTAATGCTTTAATTAAAATATTCCAAGTTTTACAAGTATTTCCACTGACGTACCTTTGCCTAGTTATTTCATTTTAGTCAGTAGATAAAAGTCAAAGCTTTTAAATTTTAAAAAATTGCTTCTTAGTTAGTTTTGTAATCTTTGAGTATGAATGACAGAAGTTTAAGATGTGTTTATTCATTCATTTTTTTKAAATTATGATATTCAGAGGGCCCTTCGGAAGAGTTAAAAATGGCTTATGACAGCAATGTTTAGTAGCTTCCAGTTGCAGCAAGAGTAAAAAGAGGAAAATAAAGCATTAAAGGTAATTGCCTTGTTGGACCTCAAATAGTTACTGCAGTCAGATCTCGGAGGCTGATGCAGGTATAAAATTCCCCCATGGGAGTGTGACAGAGGTGTTCACCCCACTGTGGCCTGTAAAATCATTTGATTACCAGTCAAACCAGATGTGTAAACTGAGGGCTTTGTTCCTTAGTAGTGTGACAGAGTGAACGAGCAGGCTGAAACTAAAGTAATTCTGTAGTCATGGGGTCATTATCCTAAGCAGGAATGAGCTGGTGGGTTAAGTGCAAGAGGCATCTGCATGGCGGTCACCACTCGGCAGCTGGGCATTACAGTGCTGTGGTGGCTGCATTGGAGACTTCAGCTGCATGGCAGAGGATGTGAGTGTGTTCTGGCACTCCAGGATCAGAGATCAATACTTTCTAAACACCCCAGCCCGTGAAGGAAAGGAAGTTCATGTGAGCATCTCCTTTGGTGTACCACTGGTTGGACGTTCTTTCTGTGTATCTGAGTTGTTCTTGAACTGAGCTCTCTGAAGTCCAGGAGACACAACCGTTTCCTGTTAGACTTGATTGCTTGAGTTCATCTCAGTCTATCAGTGAAGCAAAACAGATGCCTTGTGATTAAAATTAGCAAGGCAACTTCCGTTTCAGTTTCTAAATTTGTTGCAGACAATGAAATTAGAATCAGTCTTTTCTTGGGGGGACTGATTGCCACTGGAAAGAATTTGAATTTTTATTTGTAATACTAGCTTTAGAATACAGCTAATTGGCATGTGCTGGAATGTTCTTATACTTGACATTTAATATCTAACCAACACTGATAAAAGAAATATAAGTAAAACATTACAGTGGATAGAAATAAATCCATTTTACAATTTGTCCTACTGTAAATGATCAGAGCTCTAATACAAGAAAGATGTATTCAGGTATATTATTGTTCACTGAAATTCCTGTCTATACATACATTCTTTTGTGCGTCTGTTAAACATGATCTTAACATGAAGCCCTTTTTCTCCTAACTCAAAAGCTTTCGTGAAGTTGATGAATGCCATACATAATGGTAAGTTATATTAGAATCTTTTTCAGAGGTTCATTTATCACAAAGGGTAGCCTTTTGTGGAAAAGCCTGATTGAAGGTCTGCATATTCTATGGATTGGGTGAAATACAGGTCTGCAGTGCGTCAATTGTTCAGTACTTGAGTGAAAACTTTGTAGATTGTCTGCAGGAGCCTGATAGGTCAATAGTTCCTCAGTTCTCTTTTTATGATCTTTTTGTATGTGTGAAGTAAAATGATAACAGTTTTATTCCAGTTCTGAGATTCTTTTCTTTAATTTTGTGAATAGTGTTTTCTAGTCCTTCTTCTGTGCTCCATTCATAGGTGTGTTATAGTGATGTCTACCTCAGGCATTCTCCCACTTCCCTTCCTGACTACTTAAATTACTACAAGTAATGCATGTGAAGGTAGCCTTGTTTTGTCCATTCTTTGTTCTGACAGCCTGATGCTGCTCATTTGTGTCACTGATAACAGAACTATCAATTTCAGAGGGAGCAATATTGAATCTTTAGTGTATCTAATGGCTGTTTCCTTTTAGTATTCAGTGCTGGCTTTTTACCCCTGTTTCTGTATTCACTCATAGCCAGTGGAAATGAAATATCTTATTAAATTAGAACTTGGTTTACTTTTTCAAGGCTATTGTTAGTTTGTAGGAAACAATCATAGCTGTATTCACAAGTTACTGGAAGATTTAAAACTCTCTCATGAGGCTAATTTTGAAGATTATCAAGTTTATTTCTCAGTATGATATTTAATTCATGTTAGGTGATCTGTTAATAAAAATTGGAAATTTTTATCCATTTGTCCCAGCCTCAAATAGAAGTTTTCTTACTGCTGTGCACATATGTTAGGAGAGCAGTGCTGTGTGCATTGCTAATTGTGTTGACTTGAAATTTAGTGAATGCAAAAGAATTTACATGTTTGAAACTTTGCATGGTCAAGTTTTTTGCATTTTAAGGTGGCAGTCATTACCGTTTTATAGAACTTTTGCTTTTTTGTACTGTTAGAGCCATGAATTAAACCTGTCAGGCAGATATCTAGAGTGGTGGGTCTCTTAAATAATAAAAATTTTAATATTACATTAACTTTATGTTTCATAGCCTATGTGTGGTGAGAAATATTGAAATTTCTCTAGATTTGCTTTACTTTAGTAAAATAGGTTTAGCTTTTTTTCCTTTTTATATAGGGTTTCCCTCTCACTCTCCCAGGTATACAATGCTCTGAACCAGCTTTGAGATGAAGGAAAGCAAGCTCACCATTTTTCTGAACAAAAATAAAACACCTGAAGGGTATCTGACAAAGTGTGCTGAATTTGGACTTGGTGAGTTTCTGCTGTTTTATAAGCAGGGCCTTTTTGCTGTTTAATGTTGAAGAGGTATAGAGGCAAGAGGGTGCAGAACAGAAATCTGTGGAATGCCATTTGTGACTTCTTTCGACGTTGCACTTTTTGTTTTTTAAACTAGTGGCACAGATAGTTGGAAGGGCATATATTGCCAGACAATAGTAATGCTTTGTATAATTTACTATTGTGGAACAGCATAATGGTGGCTACATGTTTGTTTTAGAATGGTGTTTGGACAGGATTTATCATCTAATTACCTTATTGTGGGGTGGTGGTGATGTTTC